>CANTUR010000589.1:600000-907129 GCA_947683625.1 Mallotus nudiflorus | reverse complement strand
AATAATTCAAAATTATAAACATTGGATTCAAAATGTAGATGTTGGACACATTATTTGTACCTCCAATAGCTATATTTTTAAGTTTTTATCTATAGAAACACCTTTAAAGCTGAATGGGAGGAAAAGACATTTTTGCTTATTATCATTCTCTATCTTAACATTAAAACTCTCAAATATTCACTCTTTATTTATAACTCTTGTGAGAATTGGTTGTATGTTAGAAATATAATTTCTCTTAATCTTAAATCTTAAGATAGATTAGTAGGAAGTGAGATTTATTTCTATAGGAATTGGTTTAAGTTTTGTCCTTTGAAACACTTGGGATTTGGTTTTTTAGTGACCCTTGAAAACTCATGTTATAAGGTTGTATGTGTGAGCCATAAAACTCATGTGTAATCTCAATCTTATGAATAATATTATGGGTGATTGAAAATCATAACTTGGGGATAAGTCAGGTGGAGACATAGGATTGTTGTTGAATTTGAACTCTTTAAATCATTATATTCTTCATTCTTCTTCTTAACATTCTTTTAATTCTTGCAAAGAATTAGTTTTATTTTCAATTTTTATTTAATAGCCCTACTGAAACCTCCCCCCCCCCCCCCTCTCTAAGGCTTTTTCAAATGAATCTATCCCAAAAAATTTAGATAAAAAAAGTAAAATGACCATATAACTCAAATGTAACTTTGACTGTTGAAAATATTTTATGAAGAACTATCATTAATTAACTTAAAAATAATGCATCAAGATATTGAACCATTTATGATATTATCCATTTTGCAAAGTAATCAGTATTGGTGAGATGAATACACTATATCCCATAAATATTCAAAATGTTTGACCATATAACTTTATCATACTAGAATTTAAAATTTTTTCACATTAATTTTAATATATAATGTGGTGAATCATTTTTATATTTAGAGTTAATAACAACAAAGTTACCTTGTAGTGTAAATTTTTGTCCATTTTCTGTTATCACAGTAAATTCTTTACAATTCAGTAATCAAATCTTAAAAATGGCAGATGATAATAGGTCAAATATAAAAGAAATATTTCAATAAATATTTAGTGACACTGTATCTGAAGATTCAATGAATATAAATACAAGTGCAGGGGTAAAGGAGTATAAAGGTATTAGAGATGAGGATGGTATTGAAAGTGATGTGGAAGGTTTTGAAAGGGAATGAGGATGGTTTTGAAAGGATATGGAAAGTTCTGTAAAGGATGAGCATGGCATTGCATGGGATGTGGAAGGTTTTGAAAATGATGAGTATAGTTCTGAAAGTGATGTGGAACGAGTTGAAAGTGATATTGATGTAGCTGAATAAACTAATGGTGTGGAATTGCCAATGATCCTTTAAGTAATGTCGAAATAGGTCATGAACTTGGAATGGTTTTTGTGAGTTTGGATAAATTGTTTGAATTATATTAAGAGCATGCTAGGTTGAAAGGATTCTCTGTGGCAAAGAGGTACGGTCACAAGGGCAATGATGGAGTTAGAAAAATATCAGACAACAGGTTACAATAAAGGTCAAAAATCTTATGCTAAAAGCAAAACTAAAAGGTCATGTTGCCCTACACATTTAAATGCTATGAGGAGAGATGAGGTTTGGGTTGTAAGCTCAATCAATAATGAACATAACGATGACCTGAATCCTGATATAAGCACATTAATGCCTGCTCACATGAAATTGAATCCAAGCATAAAAAGAACGCTTGAAGCACTTGATAGTGCTAGTATTAGGCTATGTAAAAACGTGAAATTTATAAAAGTACAACCAGGGTGGTCTAACGAATTTAGAATGCCTATCAAAGGATATGAGGAAATCACATAGACAATCAGAGAAGGTTAAGGTTAAGTGATGAGATGCTGAGGAGATTTGGAAGATGTTTATGAGGAAGCAACAAATGGATGGTGAATTCTTCCATTCCATAGATGTTAATTCCCAAATGAGACTACAAAATGTGTTATGGATTCATCCCTGTGGTAAAGCTGCATATGAGGAATTCCATGACATTGTCACTTTTGACATAATATATCCTATAAACTAATACAAGATGCCTTTGGGTACTATTATTGGAGTGAACCACTATATGCAATCAATTTTGTTGGGGTGTGCCTTGATTTCACATAAAGATGTTATGTCATTTAAATGGATATATTCAACTTAGCTAACTACAATAGGGGACATACATCTAATTGCCATTCTAATGAACCAATGTGAAAGCATAAATAGTGTTGTTAGAGAAATAATGCCTAACACCACTCACAGGTTTTGCCTATGGCATATATTATGCAAAGTACCTGAGAGAAATTCAAGCATGTCTGAGATTAAAATAAAGTTGTATTTGAATTTAGAGGTTTAATATATGATAGCCTTACAATTGACTGTTCGAGAAAAATTGGAGCAATTTTTTAATTATTTTGGACTAAAGGCTAATAATTGGCTGGTGAAGTTGTATTCAAAGAGGTGTGCATGGGCTACTGTGTACTTGAATTATATATTTTAAGCAGGAATGGTTTCAACTCAAAGGAGTGAAAGTATGCATGTGTTCTTTGATGGATACATTAATGCAAAGAGTACTCTTAAACAGTTTGTTAAGCAGTACGACATTAAATTAAGTGATAAGATTCAAAAGGAGTTTAAAGCTGATCATGACTCCAAACATAAAAAAATCCTGTGCCTTTCAAGTTTTACATGGGAGAAGGCATTCTAAAACGGTTTTACAAATGCCATGTTTAATGTGATTCAAGAACAAATTAAAAGGATGTTGTACAATCACGATTAGTTAGACCAATTTAACACTAAGACTGACATTAAAAGGTATAAAGTACTTAAAAGATCAATCATAAACAATTGGTATTTAAAGGAGTTTGTTTACATAGTTGAGTTCATTGATGATGGAAAATATTTAATTTGTAATTGCAAGAAATTCAAAACAACTGGTATTCTACACTGCTACAAATTCAAAGTGATAATGAAAAAAATATAGAAGAGATAAATGAAAGATATTTTCCTAATAAGTCGAGAAAGGATGCATACCGTCGGCATTCAGGGATCTTCTTTATGGGAGGTTATCCAAACATGACGGATGAATATAAGAAATTCATGGAACTTCAGATTTGGCTTTGGATGCTCTAGTAAAATGACAGTTTCTAAAGCAATGCTTAAAAGCCATAAAGAATGAATTGTTGAATATGAATGGAATTGTAAATGAAGAAACAAATGTTAATGGATGTGCTGGAAATGATAATGGAAATAAAGTTGGTGAGCCACTTTAAAATCCTGTAGTCATGGCCACTCATGGGAGGCCACCCCTTAATCGGTTAAGAGGAAGAAAGGAAGGAAATTGCAGTAGACTGAATAATGGTCGTAGTGATTGGGATAGAGGAGGAGGTAGGAGAGGTGTTAGATAGTCTGCTCAAGAGAATGCACCTGCACCGATCATATTTAGTCAAGGTAGCCTAGTTTTTGTACACCCTAGTGAAGAATCAAGTTTTAATAAATTTGATGTATCCCAATTTTGACACTATTTATAAATTGATTTTTTGGTGTGGCTAAATTTTATTTTGGTGTTGATAAATAAATATCATTACATAAATTACATTAGAGAAATTCAACAACGAATACTATTGTTCTATTTTAAAAAAATAATAATAAATACTACTATTCTGAATGAAGAGGAGGAGGTTGGAGATGTGTTAGATCGTCTGCTCAACAGAATGCACCGACACCTGTATTATTTAGTCAAGGTAGTCATGTTTCTACATGCCCTAGTGAGGAATCAAGTTTTAACTATTTTGATGTACCCAAATTTTGACACTATTTATAAAATAATTTCTAATTGGTCTGGCTAAATTATATTATGGTGTTGATAAATAAATATTATTAAATAAAATTACATTAGAGAAACTCAACAATGAAGACTATTGTTCTTAATAAAATATAATTATATTATGAATATTGTTCTTAAGGTAAAAATAGCAAGATTTATAATTATCATTAGAGAAACTCAATAATGATTATTGTTTCTAAATATGAAATATATGTGTATAGGTCCCAGATTATGGAAAATGTTTTTAAATTGATATCTATATATGTGATGTTTTAAAATCTTTTTCCATCCACAATATAATGTTATAATTGCACACATCATTGATGCATGTAAGTACGTATCCCATATAATGCATAATGTGCACTTCACCATGTAATTTTCATGAACTACAAAGAGTTTGATATACTTCATAATGGCACATCTTCTAGTTATGTATTTTTAGTTGCATAAATATCCTATAGTAGGATATGTTGTACTCAAACTCTTTTGAGTTAATGACCTAATGTTTATATTACTAAGAAAAAAGTTACACTACTTGATAAAGAGCACGATGATTACAAAATCTTATTAGATCTCTATTCGAATATACAATAGTGAAAACATACTTCACTATAAGTTACCTTTGGCTTGACTAAAAAGAAACTATATTGAAAACTTCACCACAATCTCACATAATTCACTCATCAGGTTCTTGCACTGAAAAGACCATTTAAATGACATTTTCAATTCCATTTCACCACATATGAAACTAATCTCCAAAACAATTAATCAAGTGTAATATGTAATTAATCAAGTGTAATATGTTTTTAAGGACTACTATTTCCATGTTAAATATTTTAACGTAAAATTTATAGATAATGAAATTATAATGAAAGTTTTTTTTAAGAAAAATGATAATGAAAGCTAATAAAACAAAATATAAACATGCAATATAAACTTTTTTAAACAAGCATATATAATTATGCTTACAAATTATAAACATTATAAACGGAGGATCTAAACATTATAAACAAACATATATAATTATAAAAAAAAATATAAACATTATAAATATGCAATATAAACATTATAACCAAGCATATAAAATTATAAAACAAAATAAAAACATTATAAACATGCAATATAAACATTATATATAAGCATATATAATTATAAAACAAAATATAAACAAAATGTAAACATGATAAACAACATACATATATAAAATTTATATTTAAAAAAAAATTAATTTGTCCAAATATTTAAATAAACTTAAAACTTAAAATTACTTTCAAATTCAATTTGAAGGAGTTGGTGCATCATCTTCATAGTCTGCATCATATTCATTACCTGATAGCCATCTCCTCAAGTTCCTACGTTGCACCTTGGACTTCATTCTCTTCTTCCTCGTCACTGAGTTCATCCTCATCTTCTAATAGTGATAGGTCCTCATTATCATCTAAAAGCATCCAAGCAAGGACAGGGACTGGAGGTTCGATCTCCCCATACGATGGAGGACCGTGCATAATCTCGTTCATATTCAGTGTGCACATAGAAAGATTAATATTTATGGTCTCCTTATCCAGAAAATAAGAGTCCACCATTCACGAATGTGGCAATAGTTGAAAATATCACGCAAACCCTTATTTAGTGAAAATTTGTCCTTTTCCCACTCTAAGTTCTCTACCACCTTAATAGGCCATAAGCGGTATAACGCATCTTTGGTAATTTGTATGATAACCTAACTCACAATTCCTTATTCCAATCCCCTTAGAGCTCTCTCTGGTATAGTCTGTTAATTTAAAAATAAAAATTATTATTACAATATATATATATATATAAAAATGAAGATTGAACATAAAATAATATATAACTCACTATTGTTTTATATCGGTTGTTGTCGGACTATGCATATGAAGGACATCCTTTTGGGTATCCTTTAGGAACATTTTTTAGCTATAAAGTAGCAGTAGCTGCCATAACGTTCAAGAACATACAATAGAGAGTACAAAGTTTTTCTTCTATCAGAGAATAATATAGCACTTTTGATGCATGCAATAACATTCAAAATAAAGAAGAGAGAAGGTACATGGATGATATGAAAAGTTGCCACTTTTTGGAAAAGATAATTATCAACTAAAATCCATAATTTTTCTTGGAAATCATGAAAAAATAAATATAATATAGGTCCCAATAAAAATTCGGCAAAAGTTTGTATCTTTTCTTGATTGATATTAAACGACGTCCAATAACAGAGATTATTATATGAAGTGATGTAGTATTTCACTTTTTTTTTCTTGTAATTTGTAGTTAAATGACATAGTATTTGACACACACACACATATATATATATAATCTATTTGCAATTATTTAGTTTTTTGACAATTTTTATTCAATAGTAACACACCAAAAAATACTATATGGTCAATATTATTGATTGCAACTATTTTTTTACCATAGTTTATAGTTCAATATCTATAAAAGTCAATCAATATTAAATTAAAAAAAAACTATAGTAGTTTGGGTGATGGACATTATAAGGTGAGATCATGGGTTTGATTCCCTCCACTTGACACAGCAATTATATAATATATAGTTGCTTCTCTCAAATTTAAATAGAACTAATTATATGATACTATAAAATTTCACTATTTAATATACATGTTATTTACTATGTTATATACCCATCATCAAATATTATGAAATTAAAATGTTTTGTTACTTGTATAATAATACATGTGCACGGTTACTGAAAATTTACTAAACATAAAATTTTTTCATTGATCATTTGACTTTATCCAAACTACATCAAACCGAACATCTAAAAATTTTCATTGATCATTTGACTTTATTCAATATATAGTTTATGTATTTTATAGTGTGAGGTAATATATACAACAATATTCATTAATTATGTAACATATATAAACCTACATTGAATGGATGATATTTATCTTTATACTTGTTTCATGCACGTCTACATACATTATAGTTAAATTAATTTATACCATGTTATGTTAACTTACTATCAATGGTTTAGAATGATACTATAATATATAGATACAAATTATGTTATAGTTATAATAGATACTATAAAATAATGTATACATACTATAAAATCAACTTACAATTGGCTAACAATCTATAATTATAAAATTATAATTTATGATATATTATATATAGTATATATACAATTGGATTTTTTTATGCTAACATTATCATAATCCATATCATATACTTCAATTGATTATTTTACATTTTATTGTATTCCATACTATGAGCTAATACATACACAATACTCATTAATTATGTAACATATGTAAACCTACATTGAATGGATGATATTTATTTTTATACTTGTTTCATGAACTAATACATTCATTATGGTTAAAATAATTTATACCATGATTATTTTTACTTATTATAGCTACTATAATACATAGATACAATTTGTATTATAGTAGTTAATATATACTATATAGATACTATAAAATTATATATAATATATATATATATATATATATATATATATGTGTGTGTGTGTGTGTGTGTGTGTGTGTGTGTGTGTAAGAAAGAGCGGGAAAAAGAAAAATGAAAAGTTATTTGCCGATACATGGATCTTCAAAAAAAGAATTTGAAATTCAAAAAAAAAACTCTATACCTAGCTTTGCTGACAACTGCAACAATAAAAGTCCTTTCAAAATCTTATTCTACTATTTTCTAAATCGATTTATAATCGACAATTTATCATTTTGCTAAAACACCTTTTTCGTTCGTTTTTCCTGATTTCAATCATAAACTACAAACATCTATAATTGATTGCCTTCAATTTCAACATCCACTCAACATCATATCATCATTTGAGATTTAATATTCTCAATTGCCTCTCTACACAGCGTAAACACCAACAGAAACATATTCATCGGTTGTAATCCCTTTAATGTCTATTCAAAAATGTGCATCATATTACAAGCCTTTAGCTACATCTCCATAGTTAATCAGGAAGTCTTGCTTCTATCGACCCCTGAAGACATATTTTCTAAAGAAATTTAAATCAAAATCAGATTAATCAACATTATTTTTTTAATTAAATAACATATGCACTTATTTTAGACTCTATTATATTCCGATTTCATATTTAACTACATACCTTTATCTTCATATATGATGTCTACACCCCTTGCTAAAGGGATAGAATCAACAGCCACACCTACTTCATCTTCTTTATTTGATGAAGATAATCATGTTGAGGTATAAATTATGTATCACACTTTAAAAAAAAAAAACCTAAATTACATGTAGACATTATGCTTGCTCATATCTCTGCTATTACAGAATGTAGTTCAAATGAACACAAATATGTTGCTCACACATGTTGAAATAGTTCGCACATGATGTAGTCATTTAAAGCAAGTAATTTTTATGAAGCAAGTAGTTCTTAGTAATATCAATTTCTATCTACTTCAATTTTTTTATAAAAAAATGAGTTGACTATGTAGGAAATCATTGATTCAATACTCATTTAAGTAAACACAAAACCTTTACCATTATTCTTTAAAATCAAGTAAGAATACAAAAATTAAAATATATATATATATATATACACATATATATAATGTATGTGGTAGTCTTCTTCCTGAATGAAATGAATTTACTATTATCTTAGAGACTGGATACCCCTTTTAACCGATAGAAATGGATTTCTATCTATAACTCCAATAGGAGAACCAGACATCGAACCTAGCCCATTGCCTTTTTCTTTGTCCCATAAAGATGAGCTGTTGTTGGGAGGAAAATTACAATTACCACTAGACACCCTGTAGACACCCAATTTCGGGATGACGTGTTATAGATGCAACAAAGGACTCCAGTGATGAAAATGTCTTCGATACTTAATCTTTAAAAATTCTAAGGGTTCAAATGTAGCTTTTAAAGGAAGGATTTAATGTTTTCAGGGACTAAATCATAAAGTTCTTTTTAGAACCTAATTGCAAATTTAAATTCTTCCAGGGGTATTTTTATAATTAAATGTTAAAAAAAGTGTTGGAATTACATAGTTCCGATCAGAATTACACAATCCCAGTTAGAATTGAATTCTTTCGGTCTCTGTTTCAGATTTTAATTCATTTTTAATTGCTTTAAAATTCCTAATTAATTCAGTCCTAGCTGGTTTAAAATTCCTAAATATAATTTTAAGTATTAATCTTATACTTTAGGAATTAGAATCAAATTAGGATTAGGGCTAAGCTTCCTAGTTCAACTATATAAAGGGGAGGAAAAAATGAAAAAAAAGGGGCTGTGAGAAAAAAAAAAGAAGAGGAAAAAGAGAGAAAGAAAAAAGAAAAGGAAGAGGGGGAGGAGGAAAAAACATGATTTTTTTTTCTCTCTTGAGTTGTTTTTTCTACAAAAAATCCTTTTTTATTTAGCAATTAATTCAAGATTTGTAGAGAATTTTTGAAGAAGGAGATTCGAAGGCTTATCGAAAATGGTAACTTATAAATCTGAGAAGTACCCTAAATCATTCATAATCATATCATTTTCTTCAATTATTTATTTATTTGTTTATTTGTTTATTTTATATTATTATTTTTATTATTATTCTTTCAAGTTATTATCATAATTTATTCATTAATCATTATTTTATCTTTTTTTTTTGTGATTATGGAGGAAAGCACATGGTGATTATATGGGAGGGATGAATTCATGAGAAGTCCATGGCAGGCTATGGATAAAACCTCATAGAGACTTAGTTTTTAGGGTTTTATTTTTATTTTTATTATCTTTATTTTGTATTCATTGCTTTATTTTTATTTTATTTTATTTTATGAATTAATGTAATAGCTCCGATAGTGGGAGTAATAAAATTATATATGTGGTTGCATGTTTATTTTGATTAAATTGGTTAGTAAAAATTAGGTTTCAATTAGGTAATTATTTAAAATTAATGGAGGAAGTAGATTAATTTAGGTTGCATGTTAATAAAAATTAGGGTTTTAGTAAGGATTAATTTAATTATTTATTTGATCTTATTTAATTGTTTTTTATTTATTTTTAGGTTTTATTTATTATTTTTGTGTGTTTTAGGCCTTAAGCCCACTTTAGGTCTTGATTTATTTACTTAAGCCAATCTCATCTAATAATTAATTAGGTTTAATTAATTAAAATATACCTTTAAGCCCATAATTAATTAGATTTTAGGTTAGAAATATCCTTAGGCCCATCTAGTCAATTCTAATTTAATTTAATTAACTTAGACTTAGCCCATTTGATTTAAGCCCTTTTATTCATAATTTGTAGATTTAAGATTACCTTAGAATTAAAGTATGTAGAATTAGGCCCGCTAATTTAAATATTCCATAATTTGTAGATTTAAGCTCATATTTAGAATTAAAATTAGTAGACTTAAGTTCATTTAATTAAAATCAAAAGGAATTAGGTTTTAGGTTCATATATAAATTAAAACTTGTAGATTTAACTCATTTATTTAAAATCCATATAGATTAGACTAACTTAGCGATTATATGATTTATTGAATGCATTATTTACTTGTATATTTCATGACTAGTTTACCTTGGAGTTTATTGTTTTGGGTTTATATAAAATTGCATGTAAATAGAGAATAAGATAATAATCCATAAAGCAATTCTAAATGAACACAAGACTGAAAGAAGTTGGTATTCCGTATTCAGAATCTCCTGGTTGTGGTGCTAGCTTTCTTTTAAGGAATCGAGTACCACCTTTTCGATTTGTCCCAGTTATTACCACTGGGTGGCGACTCCTCAACTCCACGCCATGTCTTTGTGATAGTGATTAATGTATTTTCTAGAGCCCTGAGCTCAAACAGTGTCGCGGTTGCTAAAATCCTGGACGTATGCTAAACCCCGCCATATACACACCCCAATTATAAAGTTGTGGCACAAGCCTCATGATGAATGGATTAAATAGATCAATAGGCTAACTCCATATTTTTAAGAAGATTGGAAAATTATGGGTTACAATAACTTATCGAAATGAGCAAAATTGGTCAACCATGTCAAAGCAATATACTATGTGCTGCTATGAGATTTTGGGTTCTTGGCGTGAACTCTTTTGTATTTCCATTTAGTGTGGCCTCTTTTATATTGAGAGATGTATTTTTGCTCACTGGTTTGCTAGTGATAGGACCTGACACTCCATGTCTAATAAACCCAAAGGATCCTAATTTGATAAAATTTCAGCTACCTTCATAGACTTTTTCTCTTATTATTCCTTAACTCAACACAGAGTGAACATGACTAGTGAACCATTAGATAAGGAACATGTTGAGTTTTTTTGGGTGTTGATTTGTAAATTTTTCATGTGCCCAAGTTTAGGCAAGCTAACAGTAGAATATCTATATTTAGCTAGAGCTATTACATTAAGAAAGTTTTTTGCTATTAGCATAATACTTTTGGGCCTGACCTACAAATCTCTAAATTACTACCATAGTTATAGCTTATTCTCAAATTTTGGAGGTTCACTATGGTTGATGCAGCTATGGTTATTTGCATATTTTCTTAAAATTCATTGTTCTCCTCTCCAAAATTTTAATCTTCCTATAGGCATTTAACTTTTTTCATGCACATCTTCTCCAGGGCTAGATGATGCGCTTGCTTATTTCCAAAATCTAAATGTCAGGTCCAAGAAAAAACTTTTCATTTTTTCAGGTAAAGACTCCAGGAACACTTGGTTGGAAATCTTCATTGACTGTGGTGTTGACACAATTTTAGAATTGGTCTATAGAATATTCTTTTATAGTGTCACAAGAATGCATCCAATTTTATGTGGCGGATCATCAACATTTGATCACAACAAGCCATTTTTGGCCAGTACATTTTACTTTCCTTTCTTTTGGGGAAGACAATTTGGACTAGATCAATCACCATATCCTTTGGCAACAACATTGAATTTCCCAACACAAACCTCCACAATTAAAGAGGTTAAACAATTGGCTGAGACATTGAAACTTATGAAGTGTTCAGTTATACAAACTTCTCAAATCCAAGTGGATGCTTTCACCAGATTTTGGTCTGACAGATACCTCAATATCATTCCAAAAAATTTAGATAAAACTTTTGATAGTAAATTGTTGAACACAATTTTATTGTTCATGGTGCAATATTATTTTTTTTAAAAAAAATTTTGTTTCTAATATAACACTTACAATAACAATTACAATATGTCAATAAAAAATTGTATTAACAAGTGTGTAGCTGGTCATTCATAAATCTACTTTAAATAGAAGAAAAACTAAAACTCCAGAGAAAGGAGAATATAGTAGCGAAAAAGAAAAGGTTAAAAAGTGAGGAAAAAAAAATCAAAGCATTCTAATAGCAATAAATCATAAAAATAAAAGATTGTAGCTACCATTAAAAGAAGATCAAGCAGGATTCAAAGAATAGGGAAGTATTCTAACACTACTGAAAAAACAATTACTATTTTTTATAAGGATATTGATGATGTGGATTCAGTTAGTGAAGGCGATGGTAATGGTATAAGAAATACTGATTTGCTAAATTTTCTTGATTAGGTAATAGATTATTTTAACTTAAATACAACTTTATAGACTGAAAGACAACAACACACATCAGGATTTGCTATTGTTTATTCAAACAAAATCAAAGATAAATCTTCACCAACTCATGAGGTACTGTCACTTTGTATTTTTAATTTACTGTTCACTATAATACTTTTCAATTATTCTCATTAAACATTATATATTACGATTCCAACCTAAAATGTGTGTTTATTATTTATTTAGCTCGGTATGTCCTAAAGATTTCTTAAAGCACTTGAAAAGGATTCTACAGAAGATCTCATAGCTGGAGTTGATTTTAGCTTTCTTGATGAGACCAAAATTAATGATCCACCTACTGCATCTTATTTAATGAGAGATGATATTGACTCAGTAAAAAATACTGTGAATTAAATTTTAAGCCAAAAGCTTCTATCTCTTGTATCTCATCAGATGGACTCCATTAAAGATGTCATGTTTATTCTCTTAAATAAATCCAAGACTTCGAAGGAGTTTGTAATTGTCACTACACTAATACATAGAGTAGAATTGATATTGAAAGCTTCAAATAGTTTAAACAAAACAATTGGCAACCTATCATCTAAGATTGAGGATTTCAAAGTCAAAGTCAATCATTATACTAATATTAAAGAATGTATTGCTTCGTATATGAATAAGTTGGATGAGATCGAGAATTAGAATTATTCCAATCAAAGGCGAATTTGGCTTTTTCCATGTTGAAAAAGGAAATTGCAAACATCGAGGCATAAGATTTGGCTTTTTTAACAAAATCCAAGGATATACAAGTAAAGAAACAGAATGTGAGGAAGGAGTATGAGGATATTAGCAACAGGTTGCTACAACATCATGATGAAGCACTATAATGGACACAAGAATGCAAAAAAGTAATTGAGATTAGAGATCGTTGTTGCTCAGACTAGCGTGGCCTTAAGTCTTTGGACTTATTTTCAACATAAGACTATTTTATGAACTGGATGTATTTGAATATTATTCTACATGGTTTTTTTTTAACAATTTCTAAAATTTTGAAATTAGTTATATATATATATATTATTCTACATGTATTATCAATTATCTTTTTTAAATTATGATTTAAGATACTTTATATATAATATAAAAAGGCCTAGGTCCTATATTATAAACCAAGCCACCATAATTTATATTAAAGATTTCATTGTGTTAAACGAATAAACACCATGTTTTAAGACCATATGACATATTAATTATATTATAATTTTAGTACTAATACATGTAAATTTAAATGTTTTAATATTCTAATACATGTAAATTTAAATGTATAATAAAAACAAAAAATTCAATTGAACTTGTATACAATTTAAACCTCAAATAAAATTACATTAAAATTAAGAATTAAGCATTACATTCCATAGTAACAACAAAGTATATACTTATAAAATTAAGCATTAGCTAACATAGTAACAACAATATGCATAAAAAAAATTTAACTTTTAATTTTTCATAAAAATCATTTTCATAAAAAAAAATAACTTTTCAAATTCTATAGCATTATCTTGAAAAAACAAGTTTTAAATTAAAGATACCTTCCAAATTATGAAAGGTCATTTTCTAAGTTCCAATATCGTTTATGGTGCTTTACAAAATAAAATAAAAAAACATTTATGGCGAGTATATATGTAATAACCTTAGATTTTAAATTATTTTATTTTAAAATAGGATATACAGTGTTAATAAATTTTAAAATCTTATTTGATTATTTTACTATTTTGTGAATAATTCTCATTATTTTATGTTTAAATATAATTTTCTACATAATTATTTATATTACAGTTTATTATTTTGGACAATATTATTTTAATAATACTTAATTTGGTGCATTAATATTTTAATATTATCATTTTAATAAATTACATTATTTAATTGTATTTTATAAGTTAATATATATATATATATATATATATATATATATATATATATATATATATGCACATATATAATTAGGGTTTAATGTTAATATTAAATGTGTATATTATTAAATTATGATGTGTAATATATATATATGTGTGTATATGTATATATATGTAAATATTTAAGTGTGTGATGTGTGAATTTAGTGAAATATAATAATATATATTATAATATATAGTTTATTAGATTTATATTATATAGTATTATGTATTATATACAAAAAATAAAAAACTCTCCCTATTATTCTTCTCTCTCCCCGATCCCCCACCATCACTACATGTCACTACCGTTCGTCGACCGCCAGTGTGCCGTCCGGCCAACCAGCAGCTCTAGTCACCTTCCGCCGCCTTCCCTTCCTTCTCCAGCGCCGACAACAGCTCTAGAAGCTGTGAGAAGCCAAGATTTTCCTCTCCTCTGTTCAAGGCGATTTCGGCCACCAAATTAGACGTTTCCGGTGTCGTTGAACTCCTGGAACTTCAAGGAGGAGGAATCCAAGCTTCTATCAGCTTGAAATCGCATTTTGGTAGGGTGTTTTGCTCATTTTCAATTTTGATCATTTTAGGGTTTTGATTTTTTTAGAGAATTCTTGCTTGATTCATAAAAAAATTCCTTCACAAAAGTTGTTCCCCTTAGCTCAATCTAGATCCCTGAATTTTTGTGTGATTTTTGTGAATTTTTGAATTTTTTTTATTATTTTATTATTTTCGTAAATTAATTATATAAATTATGAAATTGTGATTTTTGGTGTTATTGATGGTTAATATTAATTTTAGAATTTAGTTTATAATTTTTTTGAATTTTGTGTAATTTTTATAATTATTTTTAGTTTATGTCAATTTTGAGAATATAGGTTCTATATATATGTTGTTAGAAACTATTGGTTAATTAAATGTATTTATTGATTTTAATGAATAATATGTTGAGAAAATAATTTTTGTGTATTTATATAATTTTTATTGAATTTTTGAGTAATTTTAGTATTTTATGTGTATTTTTAAATATTAGGGGTAATTTTAGTTAAATATTAAGTTTAATTGGTTTTAATATTATTTGAGGTATAAAAATGATTTTTATAAATTATTTACTAATTTTAACTAATTAATACTAATTTTCAAAAATTATTTTCAAATAATATATAATATACTATTTTTGTAAATAAATGGATTTTTAGTAAATTTTAATATATGTTTGGACTAATTAAGTAATTTGGATTTATAAAATGAATTTTTATAAATATTTGTGGAATTATCAAGGAAATGGATTTTTAATAATATTATATTATTAATTATGGTTTTTGAGTAATTATTAGGAAAATAATTATTTTTGGTGTTTTAATGCTTAATATGTCATATTTTGATATTTGAAGGGCATTTACGGTTTTTATTGAATTTTAATATATTTTATTGTGTTACTTGAATTTTTGATGAATTGTGGACCTCAGTTGGGGAATTTTAGTAGTTCGGAATTCCAACCGAGGGTTGTGAAGATTTTTGTATTCGAAGTGTATTTTTTCTTGCATGATCAACTCTACTTTTTAGTAGAGAGATGTCCGTTTTACAGAGGAGGTTCTACTGAATTTTTGATAGAATTCTCATAAAACGTGATATCGAGTCTAATTCCTATTCTGTGTCTATTTGTGTTTAAAATTCTAGATCGAGTCTCTAGAAGTCTAAGTTAGATATATGTTCTAATTCGTGATTGTTTTTATTATTTAGTTGCGCCGAGACCGAGGTCTAACGGACCAGGCTCGTCGAACCAGTCTCGAGGAACGCATCCCTGTGAGTTATTATTATATATATACATTGCTTTAGGTTGCATGTTTTAGAATTATATGTTTAAAATGTAAAATTTTACATAATTGCTTTATTAAATGTTTAAGTATAACTTAGGTATAATTTTAGTATATCTTTGGTATATTTTGAAATGAATG
Source organism: Mallotus nudiflorus (assembly GCA_947683625.1). Lineage (NCBI taxonomy): Eukaryota > Viridiplantae > Streptophyta > Magnoliopsida > Malpighiales > Euphorbiaceae > Mallotus > Mallotus nudiflorus. The sequence goes on along the minus strand of CANTUR010000589.1, from coordinate 890,879 downwards.
CATGTTTTCCCTTTTGATTTATATTCAAATTATTTTTAAGTATATTATTGATTTATTTTGAGCATATTTCATGACTTGTTTGAATTGATTTTACATATATATACCTGAAATATACTTAGTTTATTTTAGGTATATTTCTGGTATATATATGGTTTATTTGATCATTTTGAATTGATTTTACATATATATACCTGAAATATACTTAGTTTAATTTAGGTATATTTCTGGTATATATATGGTTTATTTGATCATTTTGAATATCATTATGCATTATTTATTTTTTCGTATGTATGTTTAATTTTTAATGAAGGATATCGATAGAACGTGCTTCCTAATGGGCAGCACTAGGACTGTGTACATACCGGTGCGATAGATTTAGGGTTGAGTGAGAATTATTTACGGTATTATGATTTGATTAAGAATGATATGATTGATTTGATTGAGATGTGATGTCATTGATGGTGTGATTGCTGGAGCTCGGTTGACTAAGTGTCTCAGGGCGAATCACACTGACAGTCAGACTGCTGGAGCTTGGTTGACTTTGTGTCTCAAGGTCAATCTACTGTCCAGTTGGATTAAGTGAATTTACTTGGAATTAAGTGAGCCAGTACAGCTAGAGCGTTTCCTATTGATATTTAAGGATTACGATAACTTAGGGTTCTATTTGATCCTTCATAAACTGATGTTTTTCAGTATTAATTATAAAGTAATTTTCAGCATCTGTGTGTACATGCCTGTATATATATTTATTAAATACTTATAAGTGTTTGCATTTGTCATTTAGAAATACGTGTATTTATATTATAATAATTCACTCAATGAGGTCTGACTCCCCTCAGTTGATGTTTTTACAGGAGAGTCCTTTTCTTCAGACCTTAGCAGTAGGCCTATCCATTGGATTTCTTCCGCCCTGGCTTTATTATATAAATTACCTACTTAATTATTTATTATTGTATTATAAAAAACTGCAGTAGTTGTATTTATGTTAGTCGAAAGTGGTACTCTAAATGATGTATTAAATATTTTATTTTATGATATACTGAGATTATTCTATCATAATTATTGAGTTTTAAATTCTGATGTATTTTTATATTGCGGTATATTTATTTTATTTGTTGTATGTTTTATTATTTTAAGACTTGCTATGGGTTCTGGATTCAAAAGAATTCTTATTCCCTAGCGTCGGTCATGGCCCCAGTTTGGGTTGTGACAATATATGCCTATAAATACAATGATATTGCCTTATGATTATTCACTCCATATAGAAAATAATACAACAATCAATACTTTGCAAAAAATGAATAGCCCTAAGCAACCACTTGAGTGAAGTGTTCCTCCATCAGCATAGTCACTTAAAGCCCTATACATTGCTGTTAGAAAACAACTAAAAGATCTAAAAGACAAAGTGAAAGAGTATGTGAGAAGATACAAAATGCTTCTAGGGTGATGTGCTCCTCTAGTCTAATCTTGTCCACTTGTATCCTCTGCTACAAAGTTACAATCTTTACCATGAAGTGGACAAGTAGTCGGCTGCAAAAGAGTGTCAGGAAGCTTTCAAGGCTCAAATGTAACAAGCAGCAGGGACTTCAATTTGCAGAGGCAATGAAGATTATGCAGAGAGAAAAAAAACTGAAGTTTATCTATCCTAAAGTTATCTTATATTATTTATTTTCTTTTTTTTTTTCATTTCTGCCTGTGATGCAATGAAGATTTGTTATCTTATATTTTAATGAAAGTATTTAGCGTTATTTATTTAAAGTATTCTACCTTTAACATTTCCACTTCATTTCAAATTTTATATTATTCATTTTAAATTTGTCCAGTACTTTTGTATTACAATTTCAATCAACACATTCAATGCCTTAATAATTATAAGATTAAGAATTCTTATAGTTCAAATGAACTAGCTTGACTTCATAAAGTTTCTAAAATCAACATCATATTACTATAAGTTTTTATTTTTCATGGTGAAGTTATTCACTATAAACAAATTAACATGTTATTAAACTTCAAATTTCTTTGTTTAAACAGCTAAATTTATTATCTTTTATTTAAACTTAAAAGTTATATCTGAAAATCAATTAACATGTTAACAGTGAATCAAATAAAACATCAAATTTCTTTGTTTAAACACCTAACTTTTTTTGTTATTTCTTATATTTTGGATAAACTTGTTTGCCATATATAAAAATCAATTCAATTGCTTAAATGTTATTGAATAATTAACATAAACAATTATAATTATAATATCTTTTACAAGGTGAAGTATTAATTTACGATGACTAAGGAATGATATTGACTAACATATGTTTACTTAGTAAAGCATATGGTTACTTACTAAAGTATATGTTTGCAGTCTATGACACTTAAAAATACTTAGGATTAGAACAAGTTTCAATTTGAATTCCTCGATATCTCTTTGAAAAAATAATATCACATTTACTTATAGTATATTATAGCTATATAATTTAAGCATCTCTTAGGAAAAATAATAACACTTAAATTTATATGATTACAACAATATAATTAAATGCATCTCACGGTAAATGTAAACGACGATTGAGATTAATTACTAAGGAAATATATAGTAATTAATGAATACAACGTACTAAACAAGTTTCAATTTGACTTCAATGAAAAATTCTTTATAAATTGGAAGAAATTATTAGCATTCATCACACAATATCAACGATGGAAGGAAAAGATTCAAAAGAATTTAGCTATCAACCTAGCCCTGACTCTTTTCTAGCTCTATATTGAATTTTCAAACATGATCTCAATTTACTTAAAGAGGATTTAATGGAACTATTCTGCCGCAAATTTTAAGGTAACAAAGATACAAAAGCCCAAAATGCAATTCTCAAACCACTACCTCTAGTTGCAGTCTATGACTTTTTCCTTTAAGCCAAAAGCCAAAAGGAGGAGGAAAAAAGAAAGGCTAGTGATGCAAAAATAGAAAGGGAATTAAAAGAACTTAAAGAAGCTAAAGCAGTTGTTGAAGAAGTTGTGAAAGCAGTAACTCAGGACAATTCTTTTGAAATTTTTGACTCTGACGGTTCAACAGAAATTTAATGTTATGAGATGAATTGCCTGACTTCTATATCTATTTTGAATGTTATCCTTTCTTTTCAATCTTTTTTCTTTTATAACCAGTATTATGGTTTGTGATTTAAACCACTTAATGGTTTAAACACTTTATTTCTATATTATATATTTTAGTTTTCTTTATTTTAATTTGCTTCATCTATCATTTTAATTTCCTTCATAAGGTAAATTTTAAACATGGATAAAAAATACATAATTTTTTTTTTTGAAAAAAAAGCATCTTAAACAACACTGATTGAACTTATTATGAGAAACATAGTTTAACATATGTCAAATAAATTATTGTTAACAAGTTTAAATAAAAGATAAGGTCTGTAAATCCATGGTGAAGTTATTGTAAATTTAATGTAACCCTGGTGAAGCCCTTTGCAACAAAAAACATTATTCACAAGCAATTTTCTATAAATCCATCTCTGGTAAATACCTACAAATATAAAATTTGATTTCATATCTTGTATTATAATTTTATTTATGTTTAAATTTCAAAAACCTTGTATTACATATTACTAGATATCAATTTATGTTTCTAGTTTTAAAATTAAATAAAATTATGTTTCATATGCCATTGACTACAAAAGTCCTTTAATAAGTTTCATTTTCTTTAGTTTAACCTTTCATATTGTTTCACTTCATACTTAGGCCTCTTTTTTTCCATTAACAACCCTCGTTACTAATTTAAACATGATTCAATGTTCCCTTGTAATGTTTAAAAATGACTAAATGTTTTTCCTTGTAATGAATGATAACCTTCACCTTTTATGCATATTGCATGACCACTTTCTTTTTTCATGTTGTGCATGACCACTTACTAATTCCTAAAATTCAATTACTTGCACTTATGCTGTGGGTCAATGGTTAAATGCAATTTGCGTACTTGCTAGTTCAAAACATCAATGTCCATTGCATCAATTGGACTATCAACTACATCATTTCCAAAATCTCAACATTTGATAATGGCATTTCAATACTTAACAAATATATATTTCTCAACATTTTGTATATCACCATAACTATTAACTATTAAGAAAATAATCAACATAATAGAGTTTAATTTCTAATGTAATTGCTTCCCAATGAACATGCCTATGACGAGTGCAATTATAATACTACCAATATAACAACCAAATGTTCCAATTACATTGTTCTTCATCTATTAACTGTTTCTAATGTTCATTTCCTTCTCAACCATTCCTAACTTCTACTCTTCTATATTTGAAAAATCTTCATTACTTGACCCTGTCTCCTTAACTCTGTTTGTTTCAAAGAACAACCTCCATGCTTCAATTGCTTCTTCCATTATAGAGAATGACTGAAACAAACCTCCGCTAAACTTAATCACTGAATCTGCACATTCTTCCCATGAAGAGTATATACTAGGTCGCCTCCTTCTAACAATAACATAATACTTGATAGACCTTTTTACAAAAAAAATCCATAGATTTATCCTTCACTTTTAGTTATGTACTTTAGAGAAAAGTATAACATATATGTTTTAGAAGAAAATGGTGGATGAAGAGTAACATATCCTTTATATTATGGCTCTTTATATTATGAAACTCTTCATATTACTTCAAAGAAATTATTTTTTAACGTGCAAATATTTAGTTTTTAATTGAAAATTCTCGAATAGGATTCAATAATGATATTAATATGCACAAATTCCCAAAATAGATGCTAGGTATATACTTGATATAGTAACTTCAGAGGCTACAATTACACTTAAAATTAATCAAGGATGTATTTGGCCTTTCATTACGACTGTTCACCATTTTTGCCCTTAAAAACCCACTTGATAAGAATAGTACACCCTTTCTAGCTAAATTTTTGGGGATAGATTTTATCCCTTTAGAATTTCCATTATAATTATTATTATATACTCTAGGATATGTAGATAAGGATATATTTAATTTCAAACTCTTATTAGAATTTAAACCTAAATCAGAGATCCAATACCTCTACTTAGACCAATCAATCTAAGCCTCGTCAACCTTTACATTTGTCATTTCAGAAAATGGTCATGTTCCCCTTTAGTTCATTATATAATTTGTATATGGAGTTACTTTGATATATCAAAGGCATCAACTCATCAAGTGCACTATAAGATTTCATTTTAACTCAGCCAAATAATCATACACATAGCTTACTATAAAAATACAAATTTTATGCGAATAGCTTACTATAAAAATGCAAATTTTATACGAACTCTACATAAATCAGATTGTGTAGAAAATGCAAATTTTATACGAACTCTATATACATCAGATAGTATAGAATCAGCATCCATCAGACATAGCAGTTCAGTTAGTAGTCTTATAGAGGGTTGCCAGTACCCCTCCTTGATACTAACCTCCTCAGCATGATCTTGAAACAGTATGCTTTTAACTTTAATCATGTTCAAAAGAAAATGAGGGGCAATCTACCTAGTCTTGGCAGGAATCTACCACGCATCATTTCAAAGAAAATTAGCCCCAATCGACCATACATCATTTCGAGAAGAGGAAAAAGCACCATGTGATCTTCTCTAACAAACAAAAACAAAGAACCTTCTTTCCATCACAAAAACTCCAGCCTATAGTCCCCACACACTTCACCCATATTCACTAAACAACTTGCTTGGGGTTTGAGGCCTTTCTCTTCACAACCAAACATGCACACAAAACAAGCAGTAATTTCCTCGCATCATATGCCAATGCCTCCGCTTCTCCTTCCCCACCATCCAAGGGCCCCCCTCGATCGGTGGACAGCCTATCACACGGCACCACTGGCTTCCTCTACATCCCCAAGTCAATATTTTTCTTTTATGTTTACTTTGTCGGCATCCAATGTTCCCCACCACCAGCATTGACTCATCAAATGCACATATATAAAAATGCAACTCTCCAAATCAAAAGTATATATCTTTATTACTTAAACCTATCTACCTGCTCCCTATAATTGCAAACATTTGTAGGCAAACAGACAAAAAAATGTAGCTTCTAATTCTATACTTCCCCAACGAAAATAACTGATCAATCATCTATATAGGGATATGCATAACTCAATCTATAAATCGTATTGTGCATAGTGAGGCTGTCTTATTAATTATTCTTTTAATTTAAGAACTTTAATAATATTCAACAGGTGTCTCTGGACAACTTTCATCTGATACGATATATTTGGTAAATGGAGGAGGCACATAAGGCGGACGCGTACATCTCAATAATGCCCAGTTGACCCCTTGGAAGAAAGGGTGGTGCTTTATAGCAGATGCACCCATGGTGGAACCCAATCTCCTGGCAGGATCCTTAGCCAATAGTTGTGAAATAAGGTCCTTGGCCTGGGCAGGAATTGCGGGTTCTTTGGGAAATTCAAGGGCACGAGCTACAATATTAGCTAGTGTTAATTCATGGTCCACACCTTTAAAGGGTGTGTACCCATAAAATAGTTCAAACATAAATATCCCTAGTGTCCACCAATCCACAGCACTACCATGTCCTTCACCGGACACAATCTCTGGTGCCAAGTACTCATGGGTCCCGACGAATGACATAGACCGGACATCAATAGGCTCAGCCACAAATTCAGGTCCACCACGGTGGCTTGTCTTCTTCTTGCGTTTGCGCTTTGGATGGAAGCATGATACAGCTGGAATTATACAGTTAGGGATAATGCAAGAAGATGAAGTGAAAGGAGGCTGATCAATCGGGTAGTCGTGTTTGGGGGCTACATTTAGTGTGGTTTGGCTAGTGATAATTTGAGGGGTTGATGCAGAATCATCACATTTTAACGAGAGGTCAAAATCAGTGAGCATTATATGACCATCTGATCTAACAAGCACATTTTCCGGCTTCAGATCACGGTAAACGATCCCCAACATGTGAAGATACTCCAACGCTACTATTACCTCTGATGCGTAAAACCTGTAAAATCACAAGATTATCGCTGAATAAGCACTAAAAAACAAATTTAAATTGTAAATAGGTCATTTGTTTACGTTAACCAGCTCAAGATTAGCCTGGGGTGCCTAGAATACTTTGGTGCATATGTAATAATGCATTTGAGCAAGAAAATAATTGAGATGCTGCAAGAGTCCTAAACATGGGGCAAAGAAGCCTATTTGTTTATTAGCAACATGCAATTATGTTTTTCTTTATCATCAAATGATTAAATTGATAGAGTGTATATTTTTTCTATTTCAAAAACATTATTAATACCACAAGAAGGGACCACACCACCCAATACTGTTATCCTCTAATGCAAGAGATCTCTATAACAATATGAAAAGAAAAGGGGAAAAGAAAGAAGATATCTTGGAATGAGAGGTAGAGATATAAAGCAGATAAAGTTTCAGAATTTGCATCAAACAGTACGGTGTATAAATATTCTCATTTTGCACTAACTTTTTCATTTGCTAGCTATATATCAAGTTGAATATGAGGAATTAGAAAGCAATGCCGACATGCAAGGCATCCTGAGGTATATAATTTGAATTCTGCAATTGTCAATTTGTGTAATTTATTTCCATTTGATTTAAAAGAAAAGAGATGTCTCTATTATGCAATTCATCAATAGTGATCGTACGATCTTGTATTGATATAAAAAAAAATTGCTATAAGTAGGGCATTTTAAGCATTAACTATTGAAACTAATAGATTTTTGTTATTTTTTTTAAAACTTCCACTAGCATCTCGCGTGTAGGTGTCTCTTTTCTGTATACAGCTGACAAGGGGAAAAGGGCCAAAAAGAAACATAAAAATAACTAGGAGGATAAGAATTATGTTCCATAATTAGAGAAAGTAACAAGAAATGGATGATGTATGGTATGATACAATGATATGTCAATTTGGGGCCACTGGTCACCAGCAAGAGGCACAGTGTCCAAAAGAATGCCCCGGAAATCCAGCAAAATAACGGAAATCCTGAAGGTTAAATTCTGGGATTTTCCATGGCCCATGAGGATACCTTGTTTCATTTTCTACATGGAATAAAAGCTTCCATGAGCAGCACTTTCCTGTTTACTTTACAGGAGTACCAGGGAAATATACGAGTTTCTTAACTTTAGACTACATTAAAACAAGCCTACATCACTAGTCAAATAACTCAGGCCTAACCAAAGTGTACAGATGGGAGAAAAATTATAACCCATCTGATAAAACAGATGCAAATATATTAATTGGCAAATTGATATCAAACTTGTAATGTAAGATAACAGAAACAAAAAATGCTATTAATTATTTTATGGAAGAGAACCATGCCTTAAAATATTTGTAACCAAATATGGACCATTTCAAAAACTTCTACTCACATATCCAACTAGCTATCTGCAAGAAATGGAAGTTGCCTCTTCACATACAGATGCCAATCACTAAAGACAAAATCATACAAGTGTTCTGTTCTACCATAAAAGAGACACATTAGTAAATTGACAATGACTCTACACCTTCCTACTTTTTTTCTCCATGCAACAACCATTAGGCGAAAATCCATTCTTTTTTTTTTCCTCTTAATTTATTGCTCTTATTGCCATTGTTAGCAAGCAATTGGTTACCACTAATCATCAATCAATAACTAAAGTTCAAAAGGCACCTGTGGTAAGTAAACATTGATCACTCACTCACAGTACGAATTCCTCCATTAATAGAAATGACAGCTCCACATTGTTTCAGCTAGAACCCACCCACCCACCATTATTAGTAAACACTCTCAGTGGCACGTAAAGTAATATTAGCTCAAATCTAACCCTATTCCATTTCTACAGTCCCCAAGTCACCAATTCATCACATGCTACATATTAAGTAAAAACAAACGTCAAACCATAAACATGTAGACATCACCGCATGTGATCGTCTCTCCGACGAGAGAAAAAATCAACTGTAACGACGTGCACAGTTAAAAACTGTAATGGGGTCCACAATCTGACAAGAATCGTGCCCCATCGGATCGTGGGCCCCACCGTCTGATCCATCACTCTCGTCGTCGGTGTGTTCATTTCACTGCGTGTGTATATGTGCTTCTCGGAACTGATCCAAAGCTGCATTATTTCAAAAAATAAATAAATAAAGTGCAGAGAGGTAACGGTGCAAACCTGACGGCGGTTTGTTCAAAGCGTTTGAGAGGCTGACGTTGACGGAGAACATGAAGGTCACCACCGTTACAAAACTCAGTTAACAAACAGAGCCACCGTTGAGACTCAATACAAGCAAATAAACAAGGCAAAAAAGGATGATCTAGCATTTCCAATATTTCTCTTTCCGTTTTTGCCCTTCCTTCTTTGCTTATACTAACTAACTCTTTCTTATCCATCACTTTTGCAGCAAACATCGGAGACTCGGTATCCGCCGACGACGACGACGACATTTCAGGTTTTCTTAACTCGGCTAAGTAAACGGAGCCTATGTCACCGGAGCCTAAGCGAAGAGTGAAGCGAAGATCGGAGAGAGAGAGGTGTTTGCTGGATTTTGAGAAGGAGGTGTGAGTGGAAGGAGCTGGAGTGAGTGTAGCGGACGAGGAGGAGCCAGAGCTCGTGCTGCGGTGGAGAGTGGTGGTTGTCGCGGTGGAGGCGAAGCTTATGCTTTGAAGATCGTCGGTTAAGTCGTCGAGCCACGGCTCCATTTTTGCAGAGGGAGAAAGAGGGAATGTGGAGTGGAGAAGAGAGGGGACGGCTCAATATTTGAAGGGAGTGAAATGGGCCGGGTATGGGCCGATTGGGGTTGAAATTGTGGGCCGTATCCTTTGGATAATGCAGACAGATTATCCCTAATTATAGGGAGATTATTATGGTAAGTCGCAATAGATTTTTGTCAACTCCGAATATATTACAGTTGAATTTGAATTTTTTTAAAAAATTTAAACTACCAATATTCACAGTTCAGAATTTAATTTTAATTAATTTGATTTAAATAGAACAATAAAACTCATAAAAAGCACTCAATAACATAAAATTTTATTCAAATATTAATAATTTTTTACCGGCTAATCTCAACAATTATTGTTGGAATTGAATTTGTATTTGTATTTGTATCACATCTTTGACCTACATTTTTATACCACAAATCTAACTCCAATATATAATATATACAGGATGGATAAAAATTTACTCATGTCTCTATTGTATAGGTTATATAAATTTTTTCATTTGTTTAATGGTTTTGCTTATATGTGGACCATTGCATTTAATTATTGAATATACAATATGCATTTACTCTAAATATTTACTTAATTATAATTTATAACTTTTTTTTTAGGGAAATAAAAATATAACTTTGTACATTATAACAAAACATATACATATCATACATTCAATTCAACATTAAATATAACATAGTTAGAATAGGTAAAGAAATTTAAGTGTCTTTTTAAATGTGCGTACGAATTTTTATCCTTTCTTTAAGGTCTAACTGATGACTTTATTAATAGTAACAAACAACAATGACAACAGGTTACACAAAAATTATCTCATGAAGTAAATCGAGTCAAACAAAAAATTGCATTGAAATATTAATTGAATTGAATAATATAAGACAAAAAATTTAATTCTCTAAATCAACTTATAAATAATGATTCTGAGTTTAAATCTCTAGATTTTTTATAATTAGTTTATGATTTTTTTTGTTAAGAGAATCAATAATTCCAGCGAAGATTGCAATTGTTACGGTTCCTTTTTATCACCAAAGTACAAATCCATGTAGATATTAATATATCACTTATGTTTCTATAATATATATATATATATATATATATATATATATATATATATATATATATAAACAACAATGTATTTCACACGTGAATAAAAAATTTATTTGACTCGTGATATATAATAAATAAATAATTAAACATATTATTATTATTACATAACAATTTTATAAATAATAATAGTGTTATTTATTTATATAACAAATAATTATAATTCATTACAATTTTATAAATATTTTATTTGAATAATTATATGATATTAATATATCATTAATTTTTCTCAAGTTTATCTAATTAGAATATAAAATATATTTTCAATTAAATTAATATTTTTATTAGAGATAAGGTAGAAGTTAACCTAAATAAAATAGAAAACATACTTTCTATTAAATCCCTACATTTTAGTTAATTTAATTTTTATTAGAGATAAAATAGAAGGTAAACTAGTTCAAATAGAAAATAAATTTTCTATCAAATTAAAAGTATATTTTAATTAATTATTTTTATTCTTATTAATAAATAATTAAATTATTCAATTTTTATATAATACTGAGTAAATATTTTTTTATAATTTTACCTGTCTCTTCATACATTCATATATATTATAGAAATAGATATATAATACGATAATTCCAATCAGAATAATAATAAAATTTAAATATAAAGGATTTGAATAAAATGCTAGAGGATAACAAGAAGGAGACGATGATCAAATTTTTATAGCAACTAGTAATCATCAAGCATAAAATAGCAATATATAAAACCCATATTTCTTTAATTTTTGTTTTTTTTATAATCATATTTCTTTAATTTTAAGCAACTATCAAAGCGTGAATTATTATTATAGGTCAACTTTTAATTTGTTAAAATACAAAATTTTGTTCGGAAGTTAAATAATTTACAAAAAATAATCTATAAATTACTATGGTATCAATTTCTTAATGTAAAGTTATTTTTTAAGTTATAAAATTTTGAACTTGAACATTTTATTGTATAATTTTATTGCCAATTTAATTAAGTGGTTTTTTTTTTTTTTTACTCCAGAAGCTGAATTTCTACATTGCCTCCAACAAAAACTAAAGGTTGGTGACTAATAACAAAAAAAATAAAATTTAAAATTGATACCATCTCTATCAATTATTTTCACATCAATATATATATATATTAAATTTAAAATACTACAGAAGCTGAATTTCTACATTGCCTCCAACAAAAACTAAAGGTTGGTGACTAATAAAAAAAAAAAATTAAAATTGATACCATCTCTATCAATTATTTTCACATCAATATATATAATTTTCAAATTTAAAATACTACATAGACAAAAACAATTCAAACAATACACAGTGTATTACAGTTATTTACACTATCCAAACATCAAAACACTTGCAAAAGACGATTACTCTTTTCGTTCTTTATACTTGTCTCTATTTAACTAGTTTCTTTCATCTGAAAATAACTACCCACATAACAAACCACAAATTTTAATGATCATTTTCAGTTTATAATTAATTGTTTGATCTAATATCAAGTTATTATCATAACTCTTCATGCAATGAGGAGGGACTATTCATCTTTGAGGAGAGTAAATAAATATGGAATACTGTGATGGGTTGTTTCCAATTTTGCTTGATTAAATTTATTTTAAATGTAAACAAAATCTACCTCTAGCCAACAAAAAAAAAAGTATTACCTTTTTATAAACTCACATTAATATTTTTTTATTTGGTATTTCTTTTAAAATAATAATTACAGTTAGACTATTTTTTTTCTTAAACTACTTATATTTAAAGTTATTGAATTCTTGTTAATATAATTTAACTGAAATAGAAGTAAAAACTAATAAAAATTATTAAACAATACGATTGAAATGAACTATTTTTTAAGAAACAGATTAATCTTCATCCTCCATAATTGCATGTGTTGTACGATGTAATGAGCCCAAAAGAAACTAAGTTATAACTATAGCCCTTGGCCTGCTAAATATTGAATTGTTGTCCACAGCCTGTTGTGGTAGATGGCATGTAGCAGCACTCAGAAATCAATGGGCCCAATATGTAGGAATACCAACTATGAATTAACTATGCATTCAGTATTTATATCTCCTTGTTGGTTTGTTTTTGCCTCACCCCAAAAATCATAAAATCATTATGGGAATTCAGCGGAAAGTTAAAATTCAAATTTGTTTTCATAATTATCTCATGTTATACGGTTCTCTAAATTTATTCAAAAAATCATAATGGGAATTTTCTTGTTTAAACTCTACCCACAGTAATTATATTGATATAAATACATTCTATTGATATTGAATATTCATCATATATATGAATAGAATATCTAGACAATTTTTTTCACACAATGGGTCATTAACTACATAAGTAGCTACTTTATAAAATTTTTACTACAAAGATTTTCTCATTAATAAAAAAAATTCACTATTAACTTCACCAATGTTAGAAAGATTCCACACCAGTTACCCTTAAAGGGTGAAAAAAGGGGACCATATCTTACCAAAGAACTATTTTTTCTTCAATTGGAAACTCTTAAGCATATTCCACAAAAAAAGTTAAACTGCAACGTCAATTACTTTTTAAAATTAATTTAAAAACAAACTATCTGAAAAACGATGAGTTATATAATCAGATGAAAATTAATTATATAAATTAACAACAATAAATTTTGAAATTTAGTTTAAAATATATTTAAAAAATGATAGTTAGAGCATTTTTTTAATGGGATATGATCAATTAATTTAATATTAATGATCCATATAGCCATTAGTAAATGGCCAACAAGAAAAGTAGATGGACAACACTAAAGAATTCAAAACACATTCAAAGAGAAATAAAAGGATCATACATTTTACTCATCCACACACACACACCTTAGTGTCCATGATTGTGGTTAAAACAATAAAGGGTTTCTACCAACCATAGTAAAAGAGAAGAAAAACTTTATAGTTATATTGTTTTTTAGCAAAAAAAGCATACTTTTTAAATTCTTGAATTTGATTACTTTTTAGGGTACCATCATGATTATATGTAATATATATAATAAAAGAACCCTTTTTCTTTCCAAGCTATCATGAATGAAGGAGATTGATTAGTTTAATGGATTCATATATGAACTCTTGTTCTTTCTGGGCTATATATGTATATGGATAAAGAATTATGTCACAGTTTATGCATTATAAAAAATAAATTTATTTATTTATTTATTTTTCTTATTCTGTAGGACACAAAAAAATTTAAAAATATAAAAAGAACAATGTACGACTGTAACATTTATCGTCATTTTATATGTTTATATTATATGGCAAAAAGTGGCAAGAAATTGAAAAAAAGGAGACAATATGCTAATTTCTCGTGTCTTTAAACCCACTTTTATTCACATGAAAATGATTCACTTGCTTTTTAGTCAACTTTTTGTATATATTTGCAGGTGAAGAAGCCTTTTTTTGAGCGGGAAATATGAAGCTGGTTCACCTGTATCCTTTTTTTTTTTTTTTTGGCCAAGAAAAAAAAAACACTAAAATATCACTTTAATTTGTTCCTTCTGTAGCTTATTTCTTTTGTAAAGTGATTTCTTCTTCCACTTCTTTTTTATTCCCCAATGTCAAATAATAATTTAACTTAGGCTCCTACTCCACTATCAACATTTTGTAATTTTTTTTATATCATCCGTTGAAACTAATTAATAATTTTATTAAAAAATTAAAGAGATTTGTGAGAGAGTGACTATTAAATTAGTATTATTATTTTCTAAATTATTGATATTAAAAAATTTATTATATTTTAATTAATCCGATTCGATTTAAATAGAAATATAAAGGCAACAAAAGTTTTTTAATAATTAATTTAATGTTTCAACATACACCATGACTTAAATTCAATAAGCTATTTAAGTAAAAATAATTTCATGTTTATTGATTCCAATAGTTGTTGACATTGAATTATTTTTTATATGCATTATAGACATAAAAATTAAATTTAATGTTCCTATTATCTAATTCATCAATATATTGTCAGTAATAGAGTAATTTTATGGACATCATGAAGCGTAATATTTTAATTATATCATCATTCATTTGTAAATTAATTTTTCATTTATAAAGAATTTTTTATTTTTATACAGCTTATCAATACTTAAGTTTTTTAATCTCCTATTAAAAAAAATCTACTAACATACTTAAACATGCTAACTAAATCCATCTATAGTAAAATAACTCGTATGTCTTTCTTAATAAATCTCATAGAAGGCTAACTATATATATTCCTCGGTCAATTAGTAAGATCTGCTGTTAGACCTACCTTGAGAAAAGTCTAAAACATATAAAGACTCTAGCGAGGACAACCATGCATATAATTGTGACAATTCTTGCTGGTGGGAAGTTCCAATGTTCCATCTAAATATCAAAATCAAATTAGCTTGAGCACACTTTAGAATTTAGACATGTAGAGTATGAAAAAGAAGTTGCAAGCGTCTAATCATCTTAATTAAGTTTGCTTGGATCTTTTTTTTTTTTTTTTTTTTTTTTCATTTTATGGTTCCGATATCCAATAGTTATAAGAATTTTTATTATGCTGGAGTCGAGTAAGATAAATTCACTAAATGAGTAAAATTCTC
Organism: Mallotus nudiflorus; assembly: GCA_947683625.1. Taxonomy (NCBI): domain Eukaryota; kingdom Viridiplantae; phylum Streptophyta; class Magnoliopsida; order Malpighiales; family Euphorbiaceae; genus Mallotus; species Mallotus nudiflorus. The sequence continues at coordinate 875,474 of CANTUR010000589.1, read as the reverse complement.
TCAATTATTTTCTTTATATATAAAACTTAAACTCGAAATTTTATTTAAGGGAATTCATATTTCTCACCACTTGAACTAACAAATGTTGGTTGCTTTAAATAATCTTTAATATGATTAATTAAATCAATCTTTAAATATGATTAATTAACATTTTTCTATCTCATTATTCAAAGTTTCAAGTAAAATGGCTACACCCAAAAAAATTATGTAAATAAAAATATTTAATATTTTAATTTTATATCATTATATAATTATATATGATTATATTTTCCATTAGCATTTAGTCATCAAAAAATATACAAGACTGTTGTAAGTATAAATAATTTAACTATTGCTTTATTAAAAAGTTTGTATATTTTTCACTTATAAATGCTAGAGGCATCTTTAAAAAGATTAAATAGTTATCATACATTAATTAATTTGTTAAAAAGAAAAAGAAATATGCCCTATTTTAGAAGCCCAATGGGGACAACAATGATGGTAAGTCGCCAAAAAGTTTCAATTAATATTTGGTGTATTCTACACCAATTCATTGGAAAAAAAAAAAAAAAAAAAGAGAGATACAAAGAAGTTGTTTGTCAATAAACCAAAATATCTTAAAAAGCTCTTGATCAAATAATTTGTTTTGGTTGCCAAACCTTATTTCAAATATGTAAAAATTAACCCTGAACCCACCAACACATCAAGGGAAAATATATTATTAATTTATTCCGTTTAAAATGAGTGGTAAAATATCATGCTATAAAATTAAAATATAACTTAATTTTTCAACCATTTCTAACTCTTCCATTTTAAGTTGAAAAATTTAATTATCTAAACTAGTTATTAACAAAAAAATATAGAAAATATATGATTAAAATACTCAACCTTCAACTAGTTATAATTTTATTCATTGTACATTTTAATTTGGATAATTCTTTTACTTTTATGCTTATAAATTATTTATCTAGAAAATTTTATTTAAATATTTGAATATTTCCATAGTTAAACACTCCATCCCTAAGAAAAAAAATTATGCTTCCTATTAATGAATAGTTAAAAATACTGAAAGAAAAAAAATATATTATGAAAATATTTGTTTTAATTTAAATATTTAATCATGTGAGACTTTTTGGTCCGAGAGATTTTGTGATATAATGCCAAAAATTTCACTAGAACAATCATTATTCAATAATAAAAAATATTACAAAAATTCGTGGCTGAGAAGTTAAAAGGATTTTTTTTTCAAAAAATAAAAATAAAAAAAATCCAAAACATTCGTCAAAAGCAATAATAGAGAAAAAATAAAAACAACCAACTATGATGTGATATTAATTCAAAGTGTAATATTATGGGTATATATAGATCCAATTTTTTCTAAAACTTTTTTTTAAATGATTTGTAAAAATTAAAACATAGTTTTAGAAACTAATTTTGGAAAAATTATATCTTAATGAGCACTTTTAGAATTTTATATGATTGATTAAATTAAATTAGTGTTGATAATTAAATATTTTATTTATAAATTATATTAAATAATCAAATCAATTGAATGATATAAATACTTAACCTCATTTACATAGTAAGAGGTTTTTCGTTAAAAAGATTTTTTTTTCACATGTTAGGAATATGAAATAATTTCTAATAGCAGCTCACAAAATTTTAAAAATTAGTTGAGTTACAAACTAATACTTATGAATATTAATGTTTGCCCATTTTATCATGTCTCAATTACACTGATAATTGTAAATGAGAAACAAATATTATGAATATTACTTTTTTCATTTATTTTACTCTGTTCCGATGATACTGTCACCTGAAAAAATTAATATTATAAAATATTAAATATTAAAAATTATTAACTTTCATTTATTTTAATACAATTTAATTGTTTATAAATTCGAATATATATTAATTTGGCTTTATTTATTTTATGATTGAGCATTAAAAAAATAAAAAATGGATAAAACACATACATACATAGCTTTATAAATAACAAAACAGAAATAACAAAACAATAAATACATACAGCAGAAGAATAAGGAAGAAGAAGAAGAAGAAGAAGAAGAATATCTATGGTATTTGATAGTATATCATAATAATTTTTCTTTTTTGGTTTCTGGTCCGCCATTACTATACATAAGGAACAGTGTGATGGAAAGGGGAAGCAAAGCGAGAGCGGTGGTGTGTAGCTGTTAATGCTAGCGACCAACACTTTTCTCTTCTCGTGACTGATTTTTCCATTTCTATTGCTAATTTTTCTCTTTCCTCTTTCTCTTTCTCTGCCTCCTTTAACCCTAACAACACCATCACCACCACTACCACTACCACCAACACCAACACCCACCTCCTTTTTAATCGCCACCGCCACTGTCACCCACCGTCACCTTCTTTACCTTCGTGTCGCTCTGATCGCGTTTCTGGTAACAAATTCTCTTCTTTTTTTCTGTTGTTTCAGTTGATTTATTTATTTCAGTTTCTGTTAATAATTTATTATTCTTCTTCATGAGTTAACTGTTAACTGTTTGTTTTTTTAATTATTATTGTATTTTAGAGATGTAATTATTTATTATTGAAAAATTATTTGATGATGACGATAATTAGTAGTTAGACAGATCAATTGATGTAATAAAAATTTATAGATTATTATTAGTATTATTATTGTTATTATCTTTGTTGTTGTTGTTGTTATCAGACAAGGTTTTCTATTTGATTTAACGTTATATAATGTTTTGTTAGTTTGAATTTTGAATATTAATGAAAAAACGGCATTTCTTGTACTGTTGCTGCTGGTGCTGCATGTTCTTAACCTTGAGGCGTATATCGATTAATTATTTGGTGCACTTTATTATAGCCAATGAAGAGACACAAATTGAAATGAATTATTTGTGTTGGGTTGTCTTCTAATTGTTGTTAGTATTTTCTATGGAAAAAAAGGGGGGATTTTATGTTTTTTGGATTTTGTTTGGATATGGCCTAGTTGCCGCTGCTTGTTCTTTGATTGACTGATTGAATTTTGATGAAGGATGCGGACCTTTCTGTAGTTATCTAATTGTTTGAATGTTGGATGTGGTGGTTGTGTGATCGGCATCAGGATTTTGGACATGCTCTTAAATCCAACTCAATTGTCCTCGAAAATCATGCACTTTTTTTTTCCCTTTTATTAAAAAGGATTCCGAATTTCAGGTCATTTTTAAGTTGGGAAGTCTGTATGCAGTTTGATGGGGACAAAGAATGTGATATGCTGTGTCTTTCCAGGATGTTATTGATGAATAGTTTTCTTTATGGCACACTGCTTGTATTTATACAAACCATGCTGATTGTGGCAGGACTTCAGTGCTCCATTTTGAGGTTTGTAAAGGTGTTTTAATAGCTCATTCAACTCAGGAGATCAGTATGATTGGAGAGAATTTCAAAGGATATGCTTCTGTGCTACTATACCTTCGTAATTCTTCTTCAGAAATGGGCTGATATGTACTTGAAACAAGATATCAGTTCTGTGGGCACTTTTGAGTGAATCTTGTAGAGATGGATGCTTTGCCTAGTACTTCTGAAATTGTTGAATCGACTGAGGAATTAGGTTCTGATTCAAAAATGGATGAGAATGCTGGAAAGTGCTCTTTTCCACAATCCTGTAACAGGTATTCTATAGAGGATGACATCAATCGTCTTTTTGAAGCCATTGACAGTAGAACTTCAGCTAAGGGTCTTGGTCTATCCCGCGAAAGCAGTAAAGATAGCTTACGGAAGAAAGCAATGAAAAGGCCAATCGGAGTTGGTTCACCACAAATGTCTGCAATTGGAATTTCTGAGCCTGTGAGTTTGAAGCAGGCATTGAGGGGTTTATGTATCTCTCAGGCATCGGAAATGGCTGCAATGAAGCGATTATCAAAACCAGTAAGTTCATCGGGAGCCTCAGAAGCGGTAACTATCAAGAGGTTGTACAGGGCAGTTGTAGTGGAGGCAAATGGATCGGGCATTCCCCTGAATGAAGGTAATGGTAACTTGGTGGAAATATCCCTTGTACCGGAAAGAGTCGCATCAAATTCTACAGAGAAGTGTGAATCATCACAAATGGACAAGTTGCAGCTTTTGAATCAAAATGCTCATTCTTTACAAGATCAAGCTGTTCCTTTGCATACAGTATCTAGTACTGAAATACCAAAGGCAGATATTGAAAAACTTCAGTCTGAAGGTGTTTCATCCACTAGTCATGCACGTGAGAAACTAGCAGAGATGGATGAAAAAAGTTCAGCTTCAATTAAACATTCATCCAAACCTCCACTGCCTAATGGACAGAAAAGCTATTTACATGCGCCAGCTTTACCATCTAATTGCAGCCCTAGTAGTGTGGTGAACAGCTCTGCATGCAATAGTCCACGATTTATGAAGCCAATCTTCAGAAGCAAGAGCTTTATGAAGAAGAAAGTAAAGCAGGAGTCAGCTCCTGCTTCCAATCCTTGTAGAGGAGGCAATAATGATCTGGATCCTGGTACAAGCAATTCAGACCCTTGTGACGGTTCAGAGATTGAAAGGCAAGAAAGTGTGAAATCCTCTCCAGCATCCGGTGTTGTGAATCATATTATTGAATGCAATTCAGGCATTGATGAGACAAGTTCAAGCAAACTGGGTTCAAGTAATTTTGATATCAGATCTAAGTCTATATTGTCAAAAGTGGATGAAAGATCAAGATCAAGAGAAAAGGGTGAGTTCTCCCAAAGTTCAAAAAGTAGCATTGGTGATTATAGTAGTAGCACAAGTGTTAGTGAAGATAGCAATCTAAGTGGGTCTAGTCGTTGTGGCACTAGGCCTCACATGTCTAAGGACTTAAGGTGGGAAGCCATTCGTCAAGTTCAGAGGCAGCATGGAAGATTAGGTCTGAAGCACTTCAAGCTCATCAAGAAGCTTGGCTGCGGGGATATTGGGTCTGTTTATCTTGCTGAGCTAACTGGTACAAGTTGTCTGTTTGCTTTGAAAGTGATGGACAATGAATTTTTGGCTAGCAGGAAAAAGATGTCTAGGGCTGAAACTGAAAGAGAGATTTTGCAAATGCTGGATCATCCTTTTCTTCCCACATTATATGCTCATTTTGTGTCTGATAGATTCTCATGCTTAGTTATGGAGCATTGTCCTGGTGGAGATCTACATGTGCTACGGCAGAAGCAACCTGGCAGGAGTTTCTCTGAACAAGCGGCCAGGTACTCATCTTTTAGGTGTTTTTTTATCCTTTTTAACATTACGGGGTTAGGCTATGTAATGGATGACCTGATTGAATGTGTTTATTTCTCTTATTCAAGAGTGGTCCTTCCTGTTTACTCAGCTATCCATTTTAATGTGATTGCTTGCCATAGATTTCTATATGCTTTCTATGTGTGGTATGTGTTTGATGTCTCAATCATCAAATCAATTAGAAAGGGAAGGAATTGCTGGCAAAAATTTATCTGGTGTTCTTCTAGCACTCTTTGTTTTGATTCACTTGTGATAGTTATCTGGCCTTTATTCTATTGGAAGAGGAAGAAGGATAGACATTCTCGTGGTTAGGGTGAATCCTGGTGAAGTAGAATGTCCTTTCATAATTATTAATTTTGACAGAAGAAAAATGAATTTCCTAGAATTTTTTTTTTTAAAAACATTGATCATGTGAATTATATTTTGCTTTTGCATTTTAAATTAATTGATGCCATCACATCTGCAGGTTTTATGTTGCCGAAGTCCTTCTTGCGCTGGAGTACTTGCACATGCTCGGAGTTGTTTATCGTGATTTAAAACCAGAAAATATCCTGGTTCGTGAAGATGGGCACATCATGCTCTCGGATTTTGACTTGTCACTCAGGTGTGCAGTTAATCCAGTTGTGGTTCAATCATCTTCACCAGTTGAAGAGCCTGCTAAAAAGATGTCAAGTCCATGCTCTGAAGCTAGCTGCATTGATCCTTTCTGCCTCCACCCAGCCTGGCAAGTTTCATGTTTCACTCCTCGACTTCTATCAGTTGCTGCCAAATCTCGCAAGTTAAAATCTGACCTAGCTGCTCAAGTCAGTCCATTGCCGCAGCTAGTAGTGGAGCCAACTAGTGCACGATCTAACTCCTTTGTTGGAACTCATGAATACCTTGCTCCAGAGATCATCAAAGGCGATGGCCATGGCAGTGCTGTGGATTGGTGGACATTTGGAATTTTCCTGTTTGAGCTGTTATATGGCAGGACACCTTTCAAAGGGTCAGGAAACGATGAAACATTGTCCAATGTGGTTTCACGAAGCCTCAAGTTTCCAAGTAGCCCTATAGTCAGTTTCCATGCACGCGATTTGATTAGAGGCTTGCTAATAAAGGAACCTGAAAATCGATTAGGATCTGCAAAAGGAGCTGCAGAGATCAAACAGCACTCGTTTTTTGAAGGCCTGAACTGGGCGCTGATAAGATGCGCAATACCACCAGAGATGCCCAAGATTGGTGATACTGGAATGGGCACAGCTACCACAGTTTCTCAAAACAAAGATGGCACAAAAAGTAAGGAATGTAAGGGTACAGAAGAGTATACAGAGTTTGAGATGTTTTAGATGGAAAAAGGAAGATGTTTCACCTTTTTTTGTTTTTTAAATGAGATTTCTCATCCTGGTTGTAACTGAGATGTGTATTTATAGCATATAGTGTAAAAATGTAATTCTGAAATTGGCGGCTACTCATCTAATATGAGATATACGTAGACTTTTACCACTAGTTTAGAGTTGGAAATGGAGAAGTAGCATTATTTTCTCATTTTCAAAGCTCTGGCTGCAAGTTAAGATCTTTTTTCGTTGGTTGTAGTTAATCCTATTTTTTTCTTTGAAGACATTTTTAATTCAAAAAATTGTTATTTATTTCAGATGGTCATTGTCAGGAGATCAAACACACAAAAGAGACAACAAATGGATTTGCTTGTGTTGTGCAATAAATCGATCCTTCTGCAGTAGCACAGTTATTAATAAAGAAAGAAAGTAGGAAAAAAAAATATCACACCCACACGCCACCCTATCCATTAATATGGCCGAATCTGTTTTCACTTAAATTCCCCACCAAAAAAGGAAAATTTCTGCTTCTAGTTGTTTTAGACCAATCCAGTTCTGACATAAACCTCCAAACTCTCAGGAGTCAGGAGGGATGATGAGTTCATTATCATTCTTGTACGGTGCTAATCCCTGCTTGCCTACCGCATCTCTGAATTTACAGTTTTGCCCCAACAAGACGAAAATTTTCTCTCTAAAAGCACCATTTGTAGAAAACCCACTTGTCAAAAACTACTCTTTCAATCTCAATTTCCATCATCAGAACAAACCTATAAGCAGAATCACTTTCTCTTACCATTTTAGGTCTTTGTTGATCAAAGCCTCATCAATGGCATCATCGACCGATACAGAGACCAAACCTTTCTCTGTTCTCTTTGTTTGCTTAGGTAACATTTGTAGAAGTCCAGCTGCTGAGGGTGTCTTTAGAGACATTGTTAAGAAGAGAAGCCTTGAATCCAAGTTCAATATTGATTCTGCTGGCACCATTAATTATCATGAGGTATGGAAAAATGAACCCTTTTGCTTTAATGCTGAGAAAATTTTGAAAGATCAGAAAAAAATTGTGAATTAGCTAATTGTCAAGATTTTGTTTCTTGTGTAGGATGCTACAGTATACAATGATACAAGATCATAATTTTATCAAGTATTAGCTAGAAAAATCATAATTTTATCAAGCATCAGCTAGAAAGATCATAATTTTATCAATTATTAGCTAGAAAGATCATCAATTTATCATGTAAAAAAGGGAAGGATGCTTTGTGATTGATTTGTTTTTGGTCAACAAAAAGGGTAATCCAGCAGACCCAAGAATGAGGGCTGCCTCTAAGAAGCGTGGAATTGAGATAACATCCATATCGAGGCCGATTCGACCTTCTGATTTTAGGGATTTTGATATCATTCTTGCAATGGACAAGCAAAATAGAGGTAAAGGGAGCTTTAACACAATCTTCAAGGTTTATGAGTTTGATTAATATCCTTCCTCTGCTTCTTTCTTAGCATCATTTGTAGGTCATGCTATACCAGTTGTGCTAGAGTCAGTTGTGCATTGGTTATCTTTGCCAAATGCTTGTGTCACATTGTATATTAGTGTTTTCATGTGACTGGGCAACGGGTTCAATGGTTATTATATGTACTTATGTGCATGTTAATGTTACTTGCAGAGAATATACTGGAGGCTTTCAATAAGTGGAAATTGAGAGAGAAGCTACCTGATGATGCACACAAGAAGGTTAGGAAATGTCTTATATGTTTGTGAAATTAGTGCTAGATTTGTTTTGTTCAAGTCTTATGTCTGTTTTGTTTTTGCAGGTTAAATTAATGTGCTCCTACTGCAAGAAACATGATGAGACTGAAGTTCCAGATCCTTACTATGGTGGACCGCAGGGTTTTGAGAAGGTAATCTGTAAAAATTTTGAGTTAAATTGGGGAAGCTTACATGGATACCGTTTTATCTGAACTTATTGATGTCCTTGGGATTATGCAATTCTTATCCTGTGAATTTCTCATGATTAGATAATCGTTGTACAAGGTGTCAGAAATTGCGGGCATCATGAATTGCATCTAAATTGCTTGCATTTTTTCTCATGGATCTTCAACGAGTACAATGTGTTCTTTTGATTAGAATAATTTGTTCTGAAAAATGATCTGAGATTTTGTTAATCTACCCAGACTTAGCAGTTCTGCTACCGGGATACATAGCTTAGTCATATAGGCCTCACTGCTTACTTATGTATTTCATTGTTTGAAATAAAGTCACCTCTATTTCGGACATCAAATGTTCTTGTAGATCCTTGCAATGCTAGTTACAGGTCTGCTCTCTTGTGTGACTTACCCATTTACCCTTTTTCTGCAACTTCCTTCAAACTGTCCTATGATGTTGCCTTCACAATGGCTAAATTGCTTTCTAGCTTTTTTTTTTCCTCCCCCAACTTGCATACCCTTCCTTTGATTTTGCACCACAGGACTTGAGCTGACTTGCTAATGTAAACAGTATCTGTTTGACATTTATCATTATCAATATATTGATCTTCTAGTGCAAAATGTCCAGAGTTAGTCCAAGCCCTTCCAAGTACTGTGCTTATCTTATTTATTAGGAAACAAAATTAGCAAAAAGTTTATAATTTTCTTTAAATCATAATCATATATTGCTGTACCTTATCACAGGTTTTGGATCTACTTGAAGATGCCTGTGAATCTCTATTGGACAGCATTGTGGCAGTTAATAGTGGCATCCTGAGCTCGTAACTTCTGGTTGAATGCTGGACAATTCAGTCGTCGGATTAAGGATAAACAGAGATTGCATGTGTTCATTATCGATCTCCATTTTAGATACTTATAGTCTCAGTACAGACCTTTCTCCATCCCCTGTTTTGCCTCTGAACTCAACTTGAATTATTACCTCGACATTGGGAATGAATATTGTTTTGGATGATAAAGTTAATTATCAATGTTCTGTTCTTGAAATCAAGCTAGGAATCCCTCCAACAAAGGAAAAATGATTGCCTTTAGCAAGTAGTGAAAAAAAACTAAAAATTGGTATAGTTCAAATTAGGCAGCTTGGCCTCTAAATTTACCTTCATTTTAGCCCAGATTTCCATTAGTTGTCTGATTGAAAGATCATTCTCACCTTGGATGTGAGTCACTGTAGAACCTTAGAAGATACACAATGGCTGTTAATAGGTGAAAACTCAGAAGAAACACTGGCTATTAATAGGTGAAAACTTGAAGAAGAGAGGAAAAGGAAAAAAATAAGTAAACAAAATGCTGGCCTTCCTCTTGGGTTTCTCCTGGTTTTTTACAAGGGTTTATTGATCAATTCGCATCTCCAAAAAAATTTATTTACTACTCGAAGAAGGCATTTGTCCATGTTTCCACAGCTACATCATTTGTACAGACAATATATTATATTCTGTGGTTGTATGGTACAAACAAGTACTCATGCTATCTAAGCTGTAAATGTTACAAAATGGAGAGAAGACGTTCGTCTGGGTCACACTATGAAGGATCCGAGCCTACCGCGTTTCCTCCTTGGACTGGCATTCCTCATGTAAGAAAAGGTATTTAGAAGCTCTGGATCCTCTTCATTTATAAGGATCTTTGCTGCACTTGGGTTGTCAAGAAGGAGCTTTGCCACAAGATAACCAGAAATCGACCATGTCTGGAATAGACGAGCCTGTTTTCCGATGAATCTACCTCTTTTCGTATCATAATATTCTGGCCACTTGTCTCTAAGTAAGTGCCTCTCAGCAAGTTTGACAGCTTTTTGTGCAATCTCTGGTCTATTCATCCTAATGCATGCCACAGTGAGCTGAAAACAGCATATATATGTTAGTTTCACTCAATGCTTACGATCTTGGAAGGAAAGCCAACAAAAAATGGCAGTTTGTAAATCCTTTAGTACTTGGATTAGATAAACACAGAATATGATTTCCTAATGCATAAACAATCTAGTACTACAAAAATTGGATGGATTAGGAACCATTCATTCATGCAGCATACAAACCTGCCACAGCAAAGTTGGCCAAGAGCCACCGTTGTGGTAAGACCAAGGACTGCAACAAAATGTAAACTAATGATGTTAGTATTAGACTGTAAAAGACACCAAGTTGACAGATGTATTATAAGGTCCATGGTAAAGCATTTACGTGTTCTTTGGATCACTGCCTGTAATAATTCTCCACTCCTGGCCCTCAAGGGCAGGGTAGCATATCTTGAGTGGCATTTCAGCTACTAATTCTGCCCACTTTGCTTCAATAAGATCCAATATGGCATGTGATTGATCCACTGTTGCAAGGCTGCTCACTATAGACCACAAATTTCCAAGAGAAAAGAAACGGAAGTCCATGTGAGCTGGCTGCAGGTTTCCAATCAAATAGCCTCCTCTTTTAGGCATAAACTCCACCAACCAGGAAGGAATCTGATCTGGGTAGATGTTAAACTTATTAACTGCATCATATGAATATTCTTCTGTCTTGTAACGGTAGATTTCATTAAGCTTTTTCATATCAATCCAGTAATATTCCCTGATGTGGAAAGATAGGGCGACTAGACGATTGTTTAGAGCTCTAATGAGGTCAGCTGATGCATCCTCCGGAGGCAGCATCTCACGTGCACAAAGTAATGCTGAATAAAAGAGTGCCTGAGAGCATAAAACATTATTTAAAAAATTTGCCCATATTTATGGGTAGCAAAGCTTTGAACATCCAACAGATACAAGTCTATAGGACTTCAGCCACAACTTCATCATACTTTCTAAACATACCAAAGATACTCTAAGAATATGAGATGAAATTCGTTTTCTTTTCTAGATAAAATATAACAAAATCAAGTACACTAAAAAGAGGATGAAACTAAAAAGTCTTAAGAAAAGGCTGTGAACCTGAATTTCCAAAGGATGTCCATGAATTCCCATCCGACGATCTATCATGCAAGAACCATCTGTCACCAATAAAGTTGGAAACATATCAAAACCGTCGGTAAGACACAGTTTCAGAATCATTCTAATCCCAGTCTGCACATCAACTCTCTCTTGCACAGAGAGATCTCCTGAGCACTTTCCGTAAGCTCGTAACAAAATAATCCACCACAATCCTGACAGGAAAATAGAAATGCACATATAAATTTCAAGGAATTGATAACGAGACAGGGTCACAAGAAAATAACTTTTACTAATTATTTCCCATACCAGAATCAACAGGTGCAACTCGGCCAATTGCTGCCTCACCAAAATCAGCATCCAAGATATCTTCAGTGGCAGAATCATCACCATCGAGAGGAACAGTGCGCACCTTGAAACTAGCAGGCATCAGCCCTTGACCAGGACTATGACAATCCATGGTTTTCTCCCAACTCTGTCAAAAGGGGCACTACTCAGACAAAAGATCAAACAAAAAGTAAAGAGTACAAAATCATTATATTCATTCTACCTAGGAACTTTAAGTCAATGGGACCTACTTGACAAGAAACCTAAGACAGCATGAAACTCATAAAGTCACATTGAGATGGTACATCTTCCTAAACCAAAATTGCTCAAAATCCATGCAAGAAACGATAGCAAACCAGAAATGGGTTCTACATCTAATAATCAAACCTTCTGAAAATGTAATGATATTGATGTAACATATCAGTACCATTAGTCACAAAAAATAGAAGCAACAGCAGCCTATAGAGTGATAGTTAAGGTAAGAAGAGAGCAGGGCATGGTGAAAAAAAGAAAAAATAAAAATTGAAAAGCTAATTAAGAAATTAAATGAGTGAAACATACCTGCAGTTGAAGAGTATAAAGGATGAAGTTTCGTACTATATCAAACTCTCCATTCAAGAGGAAAGCTATTCCCGAAGGAATGAAATCACGAATAAAAACCTGATCATAGTTCAGAATACTAGTATCAGATGGATCATTTGCAGCAATAGTCCCAATGGGATTACCACAATAATAAACGATGGATGCATGAAGCAGATCCCGTGCTTCTTCGACAATTGGTTCCTTTGCAGCTGTCTTTACATTGCCATCCAATGGTACACCTGCCTTAATATGTTTCAAATGTCTGTCCAACTCCAAATCTTGAACATTTGATATGCCGTTGATGCCATTTGGAGGCCGTAATGCTGGCATATCATCATTGGCAGTAACACCGCTGACACTATCAGCATTGTGACATCTACATCTTGCAGACTCCAACCTCTTAGCAAATTCACTCTTTGCACTAACCTTTGTGCATTTCCCTAACATTCTTGACCTATTCTTTGATTTTCGGTATATGGAAGCTCCATTTTTTTCGCAGTTTACATTGGATTTAAAGGAAAGCATAGATTTTGAATTGTTAAAATACCAAGTAAAACAATAAGGCTGAGGTAAACCATCAGAAACATAGCATAAAACTGATTCTGAAGCAGCCATGGCCATAATATGCAAGTTAAAATCTATAAATTTTCTTTAACCCACTACACTAGAGAGGATAAGGACCTGAAAAAAAAAAAAAAGAATTCATAAAAAAAAAATCAACATGAAGAAAGAAAAAAAGAGCAATTTCAGAAAACTAAAACAAAAGGGTACAGCAGAAGCAAAGCATAGATACCCTTTTGCCAAAAAGCATAAAGCACGGTAAGACTGTGTTTGAGAAGTTCAAAAATACAAGAATTCAAATCAATTCAATAGAAAAATCACAAGATTTTACTGACCTGAACTCTTTTTCTCTTAAAGTTTTGATTTTTCAATGGCTTAATGTATAAAAATCCTTCAAGATGGTTTCTTTTCATATGATTATTGTTTTTAGTCCATCAGAAAGAACAAAGAATGAAGGGTTTTGTACACTGTTTATTTATGTGTATGGCTAAGCTTTCTATTTTCTATTTTCTTGGCCATAAACGACACCGTTTGGATAGTATATACATATTTTTTCGGTAATAATCGTTATTGGACAAATAGCTATGCGCCAAAGAGGCAAGAGGATTGCCTTCATTTCTTTTATTTATAATCATCTCGATCATTCTACTCTAAACTTGAGTGATGTGATGTGATTTTGTTTTTGTCCAGCATACTTTTTTTTTTTTCGTTATACACACCAAACTTCCACTTGGAATGGGAGAAATTGGAAGGACAAAAAATTGGAAGAAAAATATGATGTTATATTTTTTTTTTATATTTTTTTTGAATTTGAAGGAAAATAATATAGGTTGAAAAGAAAATTATGTTAACTTTTTTATTGAAAAAAAAATATTTTTTTAAAAAAATAAGTATATGATATATTTATTATTATGTTCATTTATTAAAATAATGAGTGAAGAGATAAATTGTACAATAAATATAAAATTATAAAATAAAAATGAATAATAATTTTTTTTTTTTTATATTTTCTCTTCAATTTGGAGAGATAATATAAGGAGAAAAATAAAGTTAATTTTTTGTTCTTCCTAAATTTTTTCTTCAATTTCAAATAAGATAAAAGTGATTTTCTTCACATTTTTTCTATCCTGCCCACTTTCTTTTGATTTCAAAGATAGTGTTAGTGTTAAGTGGGTACTGGGTAATCGGTACCATTTAAGCTATAAAATTGTCAAGTTCTGGTTGATTGCTAAAATTTTATCGTGATTTATTACATTCAAATATTCAATAATCATAGAATTTATAATATTCAAGCATATGTCTTAAATTAATTATAACGTAGTTAAGTTATGTGTCACAAATTTTACAGTAATGTGTATTACACAATATAAGTAAGATTAAGAATCCCCTTTTGGCTTTCTATAATATAGTTTACCAATTTGGTTAAAAAAAAAATAGTTTACCAATACTTTCTCTCATAATATAAATAAGACTTGCACAGAGGTGGAACTAGGATGTTCAAGTTGGGGGTGAAAAATTTTAACAACTACATCGATTGAATAAATTTATTAGTAAAAAAATTCTCACCACTATCTACAAATTAGAATTATAACATATCACAATTTATAATTGTGAATAATATTCTAAAATATAAAAATGGCCCCCCTATTCTTGTACATAGTTCCGCCCCTGGACTTGCATGTATAGTACAAAAAAAAAAAACACTCCCTTGTCATGGATGTAAGATGCTTCTACGACATTGAAATCAGGGTTTTTACATATCTGCAAGAATAAAAAATCCTATGATAATAATCCAGAAACAATGGGGACTGATGCATGGCAATGAATTAGCATCTTTATACACTTTGCAATGCATCCATTTGCTGAAAAGAGATGAATAGAAAGGAGTATCCCTTTGTTAAACATCCATGTTATGATCATTGTCATTGTCTCCTTCATAATATTCATCGTCCCGCTGAATATGCTTATCTTGAGTATGCTCTGAAATGAGAAAGTATAGTGAATTGATAACGAGTATGATAGTCATAGAACAATAAATTTAAGGAAAAATTACGGGGCCAAAATGTGTGCATGTGCGCCGTTGGGGCATTCTAGACTGGTAGTTAATGGAATTCAACTTACGATCCAGTCGTTCATCAGGGTTTTGTTCATCTTCATCAAAATCAGGAACATAGAAAT
Organism: Mallotus nudiflorus; assembly: GCA_947683625.1. Lineage (NCBI taxonomy): Eukaryota > Viridiplantae > Streptophyta > Magnoliopsida > Malpighiales > Euphorbiaceae > Mallotus > Mallotus nudiflorus. The sequence goes on along the minus strand of CANTUR010000589.1, from coordinate 860,432 downwards.
CAGGTGGAACCTGCAACAAGGATCATTGCTGTCATTCTACTAGCTGACATCCAACCAGAAACAAAATAAGGACATCTAGAGCAATGCATCATTATTACTAGTACATCCTCCTCCATGTGCTACCTATAAATTACAAATTTATTATGTTATCATGGTTATTGGGTTATTTCTTTATCAAAAAGCCGTTGTCACTTCCAGGATTTAAACAAAATGTGAACTTTGTATGGACAAATAAAATTTTGAATTGGTACTTGCCTCTTGCATCTGTACACTAGGAGCATGTTGGATGCAACGAAGATTCTCTAGCACTTGCATTTTTATTGTGCTAAGGTAAGATTTGCTATTGAAATTCTCCTGCTTAATCAACCAAAATAGAAGAAAGATGAATTAGTAAGGCTGTAAGACTTCATTATTGGACAAGCACAACGTAAAATCCTAAACATTTTCATGAAGTCAACAACCCCAAAAGTTATCCAGGTTCAGTGTGGCTGTTGACCTGTGGCTACAACGGTGAAACTTCAGCTGAACGCATTATAGCCATACAACAGGTTTGGCAACAAAACTGGTGGAAATAATAACTCTATTTTTTTTTTTGGGAAATGGTGGAAAAAATAATTCACTCCTCAATAAAGCAAGAAAAGCAAGAATGAATATTTGTACATACTATTTGTCCACCTGGAATCTTCAATGAATATTCAGGGGCAAAATATTTGATATACTCATTGTCTGGAATTTCTGCAAGTAAAAACATTGACTTATATCTCATCTTTAGAAGCTAACCATGATGGTGACAAAAATCCATCACAATATTGTTAAATATTGCAGTTAATACACTTGCATGCAGAGAGAGGGACAGAGAGTGCAAAACAAGCGAGCCTTTTCCAAAAATCAGTAAGCATACCATTGGGTAGTTCTGTATCTAAAAGAACTCCTGTTTCAACAGTCCAACATCGAGCAACGTTCTCTTTTGTGTATCCTCCACCACCGGTAACCTATAGTACAAAAAATTCCTCTAAGATTTGATGTACAGGAGAAAAAGAAACGAAGCACTATAAGTAGAATTGAATCAGATAAAAACATACCAGTAAAGGCAAATTAAATTTCTTCACAAACCTAACACATTCAGCATGCCCTGCAATATGAATTCTATATCATTAATAAAACTGGAAAGGACAAGCAAATAACTGCTTCATATTTGGACAATTAACCTAAAGGGTTGCAAGAGAATATATTTAAATTACAAGGAAATATGCACCATCAATGGAGAGGTTAAAGCAGCCTAAGCGGTCCTTAGCTAACGAATCTGCTCCACATTGAAGAACTACTGCACCTGGCTGATATGTTTCCACCACCTTGGAAACAATCTACAAAATAACAATTACAAGCAAAATGTCTAAACTTGACACATCATGAAAAAACAAGCAAAAACTATTATGTTTGCAACTAGAAACATTTAACCATAACTTACTGTTTTGAAAAGTCGGGTGAAACTAGTGTCATCTATTCCATCCTTCAGGGGGACATTTATTGCGTAAAACTTCCCTTCTCTTTCTCCTATGTCCTTCAAAACAAACCATATCAATATTTTGCCTCAGGTTTAACTTGGTAAAGGACATGCCAGATATAAGAATCAGACTTTCAGACCTAAAAATTTTGAAATTCCTATTTATAAAAATGTATGTGTGCGTCATTAATCTATATTTGTGCAACCTAGAACACGCCTCACAAAATCAAAGCACAAGCTTCACATTTTTCTTAAGAAAATTTAATTATTTACTTCTAATAATTAAAAACGAATGGCAAAGCATTAAAAATCACCTTAACATCTCCAGTTCCAGGAAAGAACATGTCTCCATACTTGTGAAAACTCACTGTCATCACCCTGCCACATCAAACTTCATCCGCTTACTTAAGAGCTCCAACTGAAGTTAAGAGAAAAAGGAAAGAAAGATAGAAAAAGCATTGACATACTTCTTAAAAATAAATTGCTTACACATCAATTTTCAGTAAATTATTTTCAGCATTAAAATTTTCTGAAATATGCTGTGTTTCCATCAATTATCTTTGGCCAATGCTACCAAATTTGTTGGATTCACTCAACCAACCAATTAATAAGAAAGCAACTGCATATGTGATATATGAAGGAATGAGGATAAACTAAATGCATAATAGAATGCATGGATAAGATGTTTAAAATCTTGATCAACTGTAACAGCAATTTGTGTTAAACAACCTTTTCTAAACAAAAGATTTCAGTATTACGCTTGGACCAACTGATCGCTAATATGGAATGATTAAATGCAATACAACCACTTTATATTTAATTCGACTCCAAAAACAATGAACAGTAACTAATATAAAATTATGTATCATTTTCTCAATCTATTCATCATGCAAGTTAATTTACACCAGTGAAGTTCCAGTACCTATCAGTGAAATAAAAGGCTTCTTCAACACCATCACCATGATGCACGTCTATATCAATGTACAAAACACGTGCATGATATTTCAGAAGCTCCAAAATACCCAAAACTAAGTCATTAATGTAACAAAATCCTGATGCTCCACACTTCTTAGCATGGTGCAATCCACCAGCCCAATTTATAGCAATGTCGCATAGTTGGTTGTTTAATCTTCGTGCAGCATCTGTTAGCAATCATCAGTCAGAATTTCAATGATGAGCAATATCTCTAACCCAAACAACATAGTCATTTGCTCTCTTACCTATTGTTCCACCTGCATAAATTTGACAAAATTCGAACAAGTTCTCGAAGACAGGACAATCCTCACCAAGATTATCTGGGAAACAAATACATTATAAGCAAACTTGTAACTAAAAGGCTAAAAGTAATCTTAGATATCATGTCTTCATTCCTTTCATAATTACATCTAACATTCTATGGAGGTCATAGAAAGACAAATGCAAATAGGGACTATGGCAATCAGTTTAGCATGAAATCAAATTACTAATACTTGACTCAATTCTAATCATGCTCGCAAACCCGACCAAGTTCAAATACATTATGGATTGAATATCATTCAACTATAATCTTAGCAATTACCCACAGTTTCCATAATGCACTTCAAGATCAACATGAAAAACAGAAACCATTCAATATACAATTGAAAAATTAAAAATTAAGAAATCGAAACATGACATACATCGAGCCAATTCACTTGCAAACAGATGTTGAGTATTAGGTGCAATCCGGTGTAAGAATTCAACATAATCAGCTGAATGAAACTGAGCAAGCTCAACAGGATAAGCCTTGTGAGGACGCTGCATTACACCACAAAAATCAGCAACCAAAACCCACATACAAATTACAAAAGAACACTAAAAGAGAAACAAATTTGAGATAAAAAAAAAAAAAAACTAACATAAATCTCCATTTTCTTGTGAAGGTCATAGGAGAGAACAAGATGATGAGTCATACAAAGCCGGTGCGGTTTCATTGGATGATTTGGGCCAAAGTAAACACTACCCACATCTCCTGCAATACAATAAACAAAATCCCAATTACAAAAACCCAAAAAGAAAATCAATCTAAAACACAATGAACAACTCCACCACCGAATTAGTAGAGCAAAGGTCGAAACTTTACAATTATAGATACCCATAAAGCTGCAAGTAAATTTAAGTAAAGTAAAGCTAGGGTTTTTAAGGGACACAGAAAGGTGCATACCATCGTAGAAGTAGGAGATTCTGTCCTTGGATCGCATTTTTCTGTAATGGCCAAAATTAAAAACAAAAATGAAAATTAAAAAACAGCGATTAATCCATAACTATACAGCAGCAGAAGAAGGATATCATAAAAGCAAGCACAGCTCCGCCTCCGCCATTGAAAACAGTCCTTTATAAATGTGCGCAGAGTTTTCACGGCTCGGCGAACCAAACAGGACTTAACCAAACAAGACTTTAAAAAAAAAAAAAAAAAAACCAAAACGGTACAGTTTTACGGTATTGATGACGTGGCAACCTCGACCCTTCTTTTATTCATTTCATTTCAGCCTATTAAATTTCCATGTTCTTCTTCTTCTTCGTCTCTTGTATCCGAGTTTCTTCATCAGCACATCGATTTCTCTTTACTGAGAACAGATTCGCTTCGATCTTTACACAAAGTCAGCTGCTTTATTCCTTTTTATTTATATTTCAGATCGTTATTTTTGTTTAATCATCCATTTTTCTTCGCTTTGTGCTTCTGTTTTTAGTTTTTCTTAGATCTAGGGTTTTGCTGAACTGGGTGTTATATTGTATTGTGTATGAATCTCAGTAGAATGGTGTTCTAGGCTATTTATTTAGGCGGGATCATTTGGGCATATGGAGTTCTGGGACTGCCTCTTTGAATTCTGGGGGGCATCCTCATTTGGCTTAATTCATTGGTTAATTTGTAGCAACTTTGCATATGTGTATCCTTCGTTTAGAATTTTCTTGGGAATTCTTTTTCGACGTGCAGTATAAGATTGAATGATCCATGAATATAATTTATCAAACTGGCATAGTTATTAAAGGCCACAGACGCAAGGTGCAGGCGCAGGCGCACACCTGAGTGACATGAGGCTCAAGGAGAAGAAAATTAAAAAGTATATAAAAACTATTTCAAATTGGCATGATTACAGATGTTTATATGGTTGCTTACATATAGAAATCAATGCTAGAGATCTGTAAGTGAAGAAACTATTAAACAAATTGGCAAAAAAACAGTTGTAAAGTAAAATATTACTGAAGCGCGCCTTGACAGTAAGGTATGCACCTCATTAACATCGCCTGCCTTTTAATGTTTGAGGTGCTAGGGCTTGTGCCTGGTGAGCCTTGCACTTCCAGTGCTCCTTTAACAACTACGCAATTTTTTTTTTGGGTGTATGTTAGGTTCTGTTATACTTCATTTTTTTAAGGTGGTGGATTTCTCTTGTATTTTATTTTTGGGGAGAGGGAGGTGGGATCTGTGGAGCTCTAGTTCCTTGTATTCTTGGGATTTCATTGCCCAGTGCAGATTTTCTTTAGATATCTTGTGATGTGTCTACTGTGATTTGTGTCTGTCTGCATCATGCACCACTTTTGCTAAGTTCTTGAAAGAATGCTGCAGAGAAATATGTTAATGTTAGAATCACTTATCTTAGATTTTAACTTCCAATGCAGGATGTCAACGGAAGCACCTTTTCGACCACGAGAGAAGCTGATTGAGAAGCAGAAATATTTCCAGAGCATCCAGAAGCACACATATTTGAAAGGACCTTATGATAAGCTTACCTCTGTTGCCATTCCTTTAGCCTTGGCAGGCACTGCATTATACCTTATTGTGAGTCTATTGCTACTTATGAACTGCTAATAGTTTTATCGGTTCTACACGTAAAATAAGCATATTATCAGATTAAAATATTAGTAATATACCTTTCAATTATGTTTTCAGGGACGTGGGATCTATAATATGTCTCATGGAATTGGGAAGAAAGAATGAGGAAGCCTCCTATTCAACGATGGACATCATGTTTTCTGTGCGTATTTTAAAGCATCATTTGCTTTTGCACATGAACTAGTGTTTTTGAATGTTTTTTGTTTAGCGCCTCCAATAAATGCATAGTTGCGGAGCGCAGACTTCTAGCTACCAGTGGAATTTGAGACTTTCCTTTTGATGGCTGTGCTTTCCAAGTTTTAATATTGCATTGTCGAATCTCAACAAGATCAACAAATTTGCTTAGACATGGTCCTTGTGTTAAACTATTTTGATTTTGTATTGTGGGAGATAAGATTTCACAGCTTTACTGCTCTGGTAGCAGGCACGTATACTTCTAGTAGGTGCCACATTAGATAGGATGCTTATTCAGGTCTTCGTGCAAGTGAGCTTCAGCTAGTGAGATGAGAGGCCAAGCGAGGCAATTCTCATGTGCATATGTTCTTCAATTGGATAAAATACTCATTAAACAACAACATTGGGGTCTAGGTGGATGGTCTTTTTGCAGCTTACTATCAAGACCTTGCACATTTGCATCTAGAGCCTATGTAAGGACTAGCAAATGAGCAATAAGAATATGAATTAATAATGATAACCGTATTGCATTAACAGCGAATATAAGAATCTGACATTTATCTTTGATGTTCTGCATCATATAAGCACAACCATACAAAAAGGAATTAAAGCAGCAAGATTGTACATATTTTTGCGTACTTTTTAAACACGGTTCTTAGTATTTTGTTCCAAAGAACAGAAAGAGATTAATAACACAGACAAACCATGGAAACATTTTGCCTAGCTATGCCATCCCTGCAAGAAGAATCTCTTTGTCCTGAATTGATTTAAAAAATTAATCAGTACGGCTAGGCAGATTTACGCCACTATCTCTCAAGGGGGGGAAAAAAAAGAACGCTTGCCTGTTATCGATCCGTTTGAGGCATTTATGTTCTTTATCCATAGATCCGAACTCCAAGAAGAGCACTTTTAATCAAATGCAGTTCTTTAGCAACATTTCCCATATTCATTCTATCTTTTGGCAGCTCATCCGAACATGCTATTCCGACTCTAAATGCTGCAATCAAGCATTCTTTCTCCTTTGCGCTCATTTGGCTTACATGATTTTGGGATTCTTCAGATATTGCAAGAGTTGGATCGGTAATCTGTGCAAGTCTTTCTGGTAATGCTTTCATCACAAAAATGTGCAGATTTGAACCATTTTCAAACATTTCATCTGTTGGCCTTATTCCTGAGAACAGCTCTAATATGAGGATCCCAAAACTATAAACATCCCCCTCTTTTGATGCCACTCCTCCCATTCCGTACTCTGCATTAAATACAATTTGACATGTCAAAATGTACAGATCAATAAAGATATTCATTATGCTTCTTTCGAGACTGTTGGCATCCGTTAATCCCTTGAAGGCGCACCACCACATCGGACTGATGCATTCATTGTTTTTCAGTATTGATTAATTCATGTCATTTAGAAGAGTTTAGCATTGTTGTTACCTGGTGGAGCATAGCCGATAGTCCCCTTCATTCCAGTTGAGCTTATTTGACTATGAGATGCATCACTGGCGGTCGGGAAGAGTTTAGACAAACCAAAATCACTTACATGAGCAGCCATGTTTTCATCAAGGAGAATATTGCTTGGCTTCAAGTCACAGTGAATTATTGGACTTTCGCAAAGCTCATGGAGATAATGCATTGCAGATGCCACATTGATTGCAATATCCAACCTCTGAAGGAAATTCAAGTTTCTTGTTTCATTGTTGTTATCATCATTAGCTTGATGCAACCACTTCTCCAGGCTTCCATTCTCCATGAACTCAAAAATTAGGGCTTTGAATTCATTACCTTTGTTATCCAAGCTGGAGCAGTATGTCAAAAGCTTAACAAGATTCCGATGCCGAACATTCCTGAGTGCTTTGCATTCCGCAATGAAACTCTTGGAAGCACCCTTTTCTTCGAGTTTGAGAACCTTAATAGCTGCTAGTTTTCCTACTTGATTGAGAAATCCTTTATAAACAGTCCCAAAGCCACCGGATCCTATTAAACAGTTGGAAGAGAATCCATTTGTTGTCTGATAAAGATCCCAATATGAAACCTTTACAGGGCAGTCCTTCATCAAGTGTGAAGCACTAGAATTCCTTTTCAGTTTTCTTCTCCTTAAAGCAAAAAGAAAGACTAAGAAGAGCAAAAACACAAACAGGATCGTGCAGGTGATTATGACTGCTAGCTTTGTGGCATGGTTCTTGTGCTTCATCATGTTGGACTGACATTTTGGCAGATGGAGTTGTGGCACACCTCCACAAAGCTTATTGTTGCCAACCAAGGACAATGCACTTGCATTTCTGAAAATTCCTCTTGTTGGAATTTCACCCTCGAGATCGTTGAAGGAAAGATTCAAATATAAAAGAAATGTAAAGTTCTGCAGATTCTGCGGGATTGCTCCAGTAAGATTGTTTCTTGAGAGATCCAATTCCTGAAGGCCTCTCAAAGAAGCAAAAGTTGAAGGGATGGATCCCTGGAAAGAATTTTCCTGCATGTATAGATATTCCAAGCTCGAGCAATCACCAAGCACACTAGGAATGTCTCCTAAAAGCCTGTTTAAAGAAACATCCAATGTGTTCAAACTTTTTAGCTTCCCTATTTCCTCAGGTAGGCTACCTGTGAATGAGTTATGTGATAAGTCAACATAAAGTAAGGTAGAAATTCCTGGCAGCTTGTCTGGTATACTTCCATTGAGAAGATTATCAGCAATGTCAAACCACTGCAAACTCTTACTGTTAAAAATGCCACTGGGGATGCTTCCTTCCAACTGGTTATGTGACAGGTTGAGATAAAACAACTGAGTGAGATTAGCTATAGAGAACGGAATTTGACCCGACAAACGGTTTGACCCAAAGGACAATAATTGTAGTTTCTGGAACTTCTCAAAAAAGGGTGGAATGGTACCTGTGAAAAGGTTATAATGTAAGGATAACCAATTCAAGTTGACGTAATGCTCTAGTGCTGTAGGAATATTTCCAGATATCTGATTACTCTCCAGATATAATCTGCTCATTTGAATTGACAAATTTCCTATGGAAACAGGCAAAACGCCACCAAAATTGTTGTCAGCTAAGTCTAGATATGCCAGGTTGGTACAGTTTCTTAAGAAAAGCCAATCGTTTGTGGAGTTACTTCCTAAATGATTGAATGCAAGTTCTAACCGCTGTAGACTCTCTAGATTTCCAAGAGTGCTTGGAACTTGCCCGGTAAACTTATTCTCAGTAAGTTCAATCATTTGCAGTTGAGAAGCGTTGGACAATGATTCAGGAATCATCCCTGACAAGTTATTAAAACCTACTACAAATCTTTGCAGATTTGGGAGAGCAAGGCCCATGTTCTCCGGCATACTTCCATGGAGTTGGTTATTTGAAAATGCGAAGGTTTTGATAGATGAAATGTTTAGAAGAGATGGAGGGATGTTACCGGATAGATGATTGGTTCCGACAGCGAACACTTCTAAACTTGTTAGTCTGCCGAATTCACTCGGAATATTGCCTGCTAGGTTGTTCGGTTGTACGGAAAAGAAGACAAGCGATGTAAGGTTGGCAAGAGAAACTGGAATTCGTCCCGTGAGATTGTTGGCAGCTAGTGCTAACATTTCAAGTTTCACTAAACTGCCGAGTTCGGATGGGATTTTTCCACTCAAATTATTCCATTGTAAGTTGATTTTCCTGAGTTTTGAACAGCGGCTCAAGTTTGCAGGAATTTCACCCTCCAACAATGTATTATTGTGGACGCCTAACAGTTGCAGACGATGTAGATTACCGATTGATGGAGGAATTTGGCCTCTTAAACTGTTGTTGTAGAGGTCAAGGACTTTAAGGAAGCTCAAGTTGCCAATATGTGGTGGTATGGATCCCATCAACTTGTGACTCTCCAGGACCAAATATGCAACCCTGTGATGGCGGGGACTGCATGTGACTCCGTACCATTTGCAAAATGGGACAGAATCATTCCATGAGTTGAGGACTCCGAATGGATCACTGGTGATGCCCTGTTTAAATTTTAGCAAAGCAAGTCTATCGGTTTCGTTTCCAGCTGCTGAAGTATGAGCTTGTTGGAAATTGATGATGATTGAGAAGAAAAGAATGAGCAGCTGGGTATTAAAGAGTGCTGTGACATTTGACTTCATTTTGTTTGAAGTGACAGTGGCACTAGCGGGGTGAGGAGTTGTAGTGCAGCATGCACACAAGTTTATGATCTTTTCACTATCTTGTGGCGGGCAATATATGGACTTGGTTGAGGATTTTGGAATACTAGACATACCCGCGTTTCACGCGGTTAGAAATATTTCATTATATAATATTAAAAAGAATATATTCTTATCTAAGAGAGTTGAGTCAGATGGGAGCATATAAAAATTTTATATGTAAAGATTTTTATCACCTTTTGGGGTTCAATTAGTATCGAATTCAAATTAGTCGAGTTGGAATACTGAACAGTGAATGTATCATATATATATATAGTTGAATTAATTGTTGAAAAATCTTTATTATTTTTGTGATTTTATTAGGATTGAACTGAATTAGTCTAGTGAACTTTAGATACTGATGGTTTATACTAAAATTTTTTTATCATATTACGACTCACTATATATTACATGATACTAATAAAAATTAAAAATAAAATTTTTAAATTATTAAATAATATATATAAAAAATATATAGAAAGGGAAATTTTTGTCTTTTCTAAAATTTTATGAATTTTTTGACTATATAACAATTTAAAATAATGTAACATCGAATAAAATATAATTTAGGTAAGAAATTAAAAGTAATTTCTACTCATATCATAATAAATTGATATGACATCTAATGCAATATGTGGAATTTTATTAATTAATCTTTATAAAGAAAATTAAAGATACGATTGTAAAAATTATATGTATATAAATATAAACATATCACATTTTCTATGCAAACTCTTTCAAGATCAATAATCATTTTTTTGGCCTGCGATATAAGAAATATAAAACAAATCATCAAAACTATATAAAATTTAAATGGAGGTTTGTATTAGTCTATTTGTAAACTAAGTCAACCAAAAAATTACGAAGATTTCTTGTGATGTATAGTGTTAAGAAAGTATCAGTCTAGTGAAAAGTGAAATGCTTCGGTACACCTCTAAAATTTTCTTCAAACTTCATTCAAAAAAACAAAAGTAATGAAGTACATATTCTTTGATTTTTAAATTTGAAAGAAATTTACGTTCAACGAAATTGATTTTCACATTTTTTTTTTTGATTTTTAAATTTGGAAGAAATTTACGTTGAATGAAATATGTTTTCACATTTTGAAAACGCTGTCGTAAAATAAGTAGACTAATATATATATATATATATATGTGATACGTACACAAGGTCAGCGATAATGTCACTATCTTATAGCTGTGTAAATAGACTGAAGGAGAAATAACTGAAGTGGAAGACTTGGTCGAGGATTTCAGATTATGTGGTTGGAGTTTTAGACTTTAGAGGGACCTAACACTAATACGTCGAGTTTTACTAGTTCCACACGAAATTAATTACAGATTTGACCCAAACAAATTGGGACTTTTGGAGGATGCTTTTCCAGTTACATACATCGTTGGCGCATTAACTAGAGTAGTTAGACATAGACGTTAGACGTTCTCATCTAGATATATTATAATTATCAAATTTCACACACACACACATCTATAATCTACAAATATATATATATATATATATATATATATATATATATATATATATATATATACACATCTGTCTATTTATTTATATATACAAAACCAAAAATAAAATTAACTGTTCATCTAACTGTTCATCTACTGTACAAAAATTGTATTCAATTTCATAGTTATTTATGTGATTGCCACAGCCTGTTTAATTAAACTGCTGTAGATATTCAATTTCAGGATGATGAGTTATGAATGCGACAAAGGATTCTAATGATGAAAATGTCATGAATGAATCTTCAATACTTGAACTTTAAAACTTCAGAAGTCTGATTGTATTTTTCAAAGAAAAAATTTAATGTTTTCATGGACTAAATTGCAATATTTTTTTTAAGAATCTAATTGTAAAACTTAAATTTTTTTAGGGACCTTTTTGTAATTAAAAATAAAAAATGGTCGGAATTCTGTAATTCTGATTGGAATTATATAATTATGATAGGAATTATGTAATTTCGGTCGGAATTACAATAATTTCGATCGAAATTAGACATATTCTGTCTATTTTTGGATTTTTTAGAAAATAAAAATATCTTTTTTTTGTATCCTGATTGGTCTAAAATTTCCTTAAAATTATTTTTGATGTTTATCTGATATTTTTAAGGAAATAAAAGTCTTTTAAGAATCAATTTATAGATAAGAGTTGAAGGATTATTTCACTATAAAAGGAGTGTTTTAGCTCTTGGGAAGGGGGACATTGGGGAAGAGTAGTACTCTTATTCATAACTTTTATTTTAATTGTTTTGAAAAATATTCTCTACAAAATTCCCTTGTGTTTAATTGATTAATTGAATATCTTTGGAGGATTTTTGAAGAACAAGATTCAAATACCTATCAAGAAAGGTAATTTTATAAAATCTGAGGAGCACTCCATTAAAATCATCCATAAACATCATCTTCTCCTTATTCTATTTTACTTGATTTATTTATTTGATTTTATTGAGTTTTAATTTTATTTAAATTATTGTTATAATTTATTTACTAATCATAATTTTTGTTCTTTTTTTTTATGGTGATTATGGAGAAAAATATATGATGATCATGTTTGGAAAACTAAACTCATAAGAAATCCATGGAATGTCATGGATAAGACCTTGTAGCTAGATTTAGTTTTTTAGGTTTTTTTATTATTTTTTATTTAATTGTTTTATTTATATTTTTTGGGGTTGTATTAATTATTTTCATTATTATTCTCAATAAATTATTGTAATAGCCCAAATAGTGGGAATAGTGAAATTATGTGTATGATTATATGTTTATGTTAATTAGTTGGTTAGTAAAATTAGGGTTTTAACTGGGTAATTAATTAAAATCAATAAAGGAAGTAGATTAATTTAGGTTGCATGTTAATTAAAATTAGGGTTTTAGACGGAATAATTAATTGGTTGTTTGATCTTTAATTTAATTGTTTTAATATGTTTTATTTATTTTTGGGCTTATTTATTTTTTTTATATGTTTTGGGCTCCTAGGCTCACATCAGGCTTTAACTCATTTAAATTTAGGTTTTTTAAGTTTAATTAATTAAAATGCATTTTAGGCCCATAATTAATTAGATTTTTAGATTAAAGATAACTTAGACCCATTTAATAAATTAGAAATAGGCCCACTTAATTTAATTTAATTAGTTAGACTTAGCCCATTAAATTAAAGTTTTTTTCATAATTTGTAGACTTAAGATTACTTTAGAATTAAAACATGTAGAATTAGGCTTACTAATTTAAATACTCCATAATTTATAGATTTAGAGAGCCATTTTTAAAATAAATAGACATAGGTTCATTTAATTAAAATTAAAAGGAATTAGGCCCACTAGTCTTTAGCTCACTTGCGAATTAAAACGTGTATATTTAGCTCATTTAATTGAAATTAATATAGATTAGACTAACTTAAGGATTATATTTTTGAATGAATGAATTATTTACTTGTATTTTCATGACTGGTTTGCCTTGGATTTAATTGCTAGAATAAGGGTTTATTTGAAATTGCATGTAAATAAAGGATAATATAGTAATTCATAAAGTAATTCTAAAAGAACACAAGACTGTAAGAAGTTGATATTATGTACCCAGAATCTCCTGGTTGTGGTGCTAGCTTTCTTTTAGGGAATCGAGTACCACCTTTTCGATTTGTCCCAGTTATTACCTTGAATGGCGACTCCTCATCTTCACGCCATGTCTTTATGATAGTATTTAGTGTGTTCTTTAGAGACCTGAGCTCAAACAGTGTCGCGGTTGCTAAAATCTTGGGCGTGCTCGCCACCTACAGTGGTGACTCTACTGGGGATAAAAGATACTGATTCTACTTGTGTTCTTTAGAATTATTTTATTCTTGCATTCATTTTGCATGTCCCTATTAACCAATAGCGTTGGTTTATGGTTCCATGATTCCACTAGCTTCATGGAGTTATAGATTGGCAAACCATCACTCTTAGCCTTAACTCGGTTTAAGAGAGATTATCGGGCTCATCTGACTAGAGTCTGTAACCCATGTCCTAAAGGGGGGTAGTCTTCTCTCGAGTTTGAAAAGATGATGGGTTCCTTTGAGCTTGGCCTGTGACTTAAATATTAAAGGAAAACATCTTGTTAAGGGAACCTTAACTTTTCATCGGACTCTAACTATATATAATGACTTAGTTATTTCCTTAGGATCTACCCAAATTGCTTGTGAATGTTGCCATGAGGTATTTTTATTTATAAAGGCCCAAACGCATACTTTAAAAGCCCATTAGGACTAATAAAGATTGGGCTATGCTTTTATACCTAGAAATGCTATTTCTATGTTTTACTGCTTTAAGAGAGATTTGACATGTGCATTGATCCCTGATATTCCTTGTTGATGTTAAGACCAAGACAAAAAATTTTAGGAAAAGAGACTCGCTATTGAATACGTGTATGGGTGGAATAAGGTTGGAAGGATGTATGTACACCTAACTTGACTTGTTACTTGCTACCTGTTGCATAGCATGTGCATTATGCATACATGCATCTCACACATCAGACTAACATTTTATCTTTCAGCCATCATAGATTCATCCAGGTCTTCCTGTATTTGGAGTTGAAAGGATGGCAAACTAGTGAGAATTGATTCAAGTCTGTAATTGATTATGACAGAGATCCTTAGTAGATTGGAAAAGAGTCCCATCAATCCACTCTATTAGAATCTGCACAACTGAAACAAGCCGAAGGAATGGAACAAAAAGAAGGAGGAAATTAAACCCTAGAGGATGTCAAAGGAGCATTAATGGATGACATGAGAGCAATAATTCAAGATAAGTTAAGATAGGTTTTGGCTGGATTGATGCCACCACTTGCTGTTACTGCACCTCATGTCAAGGCCAATCCACCTGTTGTGACCAATCCACCTACTGTGGGTACACCACCTGCTAACAATGACAATGATAGGGAAATAAAACTCGAGGATGTTGAGAGCTATATGGTTTAAAAGGCGAAAAGGGAATCACTTGAGCAAATTTAAGAGCTCGAATCCAAGTAGATGAAAGCACTAACTCAAAAAATGTCAAAGATAGAGGAATTGATGAGAGGATAGTGCATTGGATACTTATTTAATTTTGATGATGTAATGTAATTTGAGGAAGATAAACTGCCTGATAAGTTTGAGATGCCACAACTGCAGAAATTTGATGGTACTGAGGACCAAAGGATTCACCTTAGTCAATACATAACTACCATGAGCACCACTAAGGCTCCTTTGTTTGTAGTTACCAAGTTATTTGTACTATCCTTAGAGGCTATGATTGTTAATTGGTATCATGGGTTAGAGAAATATATCTGAGCAGACTGGAGAGAGTTGTGCACCACTTTTCTAAAATAATATGACCACAATACCAAGCTTGAAGTGTTTATCAGGGATTTAGAATTGACCAAGTAAAATCCTAATGAATCATTTTTGAATTTTCTGATTAGATTCATGAATAAGGCAGGATTAATGAAGAACAAACTGGTTGAGAAAGATCAGTTTAGGATGATAGTTCAAAATGTGTCACCTAATTTGGTTAAAAGGTTGCAAATGATGAACCTCAAGACTTTTGTAAACCTTTTATAACAATAGGTTACAAGCTGAGAAGATTGAGAATGAGAAAAAGAGGATTGCTAAAAGCACCGGAGTAAGAAACTACCCAACTGGGGGCATACAACAAGGAAATATTAAAGTCCATGCTGTTCAATAATTAAGGAGATTCTCTAAATTTAACCAACCTTTGTCCAAAGTCCTAGACCGCTTGATGCAAAAGGGCTTGCTCAGACCTCTCACTTTTTCCAAATCACCAAACCCAAATGTCCCTGGCTATAACTTGAACAGTTATTGAAAATTCCACCAAGTTACTAGCCATTCCACAAACACCTATACCCACCTTAAACACAAAATTCAAAACCTTATAGACTTTGAAAAAATCATATACCTTGAAAGCCCAAGCACCATAAATAATCCTTTCCTAAACTACCAAAATGTAACACCCCCAATTACCATGATAATTACTTAGGAGTTAGTGAGGAAGAAGTGCTAAGCTCCTTTGAGGACCTAGACTTTTAAACCAATGAGAAATCTCCTAATGCCCCTAAAGATGTGGAAAGAGTATAAGACTTATTGGGTCAGCCTTCAAGCAAGTTCGACTGTAAGGTGTTTTATACTAAACCACCTTCTTTTGACATACCTTTCGAGTCGATTGTGCCTACAGGATGGGGTGATGAGTTTGATGATAAAAAGCTGCTAGACAAGGAAGAAACATGCACAGTGAAGGTACAAAAGGATGAAGTCATGGAGACAGTTAGCAAGAAGATGCAAGAATAAATGTTGTGTTAGCCACTTCAAGGACAACCATTATGAGACTCAACATCCCTAACATTTAGATTTTTTTATTATCTTCTTTGAATAAAATTTTAGTTTCTTTAGAACTTGTTTATTTTAGTGATCGATAATATGAATTTTGATCATGCTTACTTATGCATTGGCATCCTAATGGTACTGTGCATGGTGATATTGATTGCATATGCATTTTTGACATAAATTTAATCCAATTAGATTCATTCATCATGGGCATAAATGCAAATTTAAAAACACATTCATATATCATGTGATGTAACTTCTGAAGAGAGGAAATTTGAGGAAAAATAAAAAGAATGATAAAAAAGAGAAAGAATAAAAAGAGAGAAAAAGAAAAAAAGAATAGTAAATTAAAAATTAGAGAGAAAAAAATTCAGGACTAATTAATGATAGGATTTGTATCATGTGATGTAATGAATGTTCTCATTTTTACCCTAATGAATGATTAAAATTAAATTTGAATTTTTTTTCAAATATTGCATATTCATCATTATCATACTACATAAGTATCTGAATGGAAAGACATTACATAATGAAAGCTAAAATCAGAGCTATGAGATCATTATTTTTATCTTTTTGTCACCCCTTTGTGATTTTGCTTGTAAGTCTAGTGTCCCTCTGTACCTTGAGAATTTAGGTGGCTTAATAATTTCAAGTCTTGTCTTATAATTATCATCAATCATGGTATCAACATCAAGCCCCATATTCTGCTCAAGAGTCCTTCAAAGTGCAAATCTAATTGATTTTATCATCAAGAAATTGCTTTAGTTAGTTTGCCCACTCCTCTACATCTTCAATGCATGAGATTACAACTAATAGGGTTAGTAAGATAAAGGATTAACAACAACAGTGAACGAACTTGGTCTTTTGCACTCAAAAATGAAAAAAAAACTACTCGAATAACATGAATGAATTTAGAAGAAACTAGGGGAAAATGTAATTCTGGGGGCAAATTATAGAACAATAAGTTTTCATTCAAAGCGAAGAAGGAACATCGAAGTATAAGAGCCAGTACAAGAGATCTCGGGACAAAAAGAAGTATACAAATACATCGGTTATTATACAATAAAAGCAATTGCAAAAAGAAAAGTTCAGCAGTGCATTGATTAATCACAAGCTCCAGTGTCAATCTATGGACTCCATTTGCTAGCCTGGTCATTAGTATGATGAATCATATCAGAAGCTCTGAAATCAGAAGTACCAACAGTAAAGCAGTCAATGCCCAAACCTATAGGCTGTTGTTGAGGCACCTCATTTTCACACTCCAAGCTGTGAATATATCTTTGTTCCAAACAAAAGACCTATTATGATCATGCATTGTCATACATAGCATGCATACACTTGAATATATTTATTATGAAATACTTGCTTTTCATAATAAAGTCTTTGAGCCTAAGTGAGATTGTGCACATACTTTGCTACTAATATTCAAAATCAGTGTTGTAAGAATGCAGAAAGGTAGTCAGAATGTGCACATGTGAAGCATCTGAAAAGAAAAGGGTAGCGATAATAAGGTGAACCTGACGCTTAACAGGACTTTAGACCTCAGGAGTCTAAAGGGCCTTTCCAGTAAGGGAACATCACTTATAGTGATACTTGCAAAAGCATCATCCTGGCGACCTTAAGAGGTTGGATTAGACATTTAAGCTCTTTAGATTCAACATCCATCTTTATAGTCTCATCTGAAGCGTCATTAGGAATATCTCTCCATAAAAGTTAGACCAGTTTAGGGTATGAAATATGGTGATGAGAAGGTTCAACATGTCAGCAATACATTCGTTGGCCCTATAAAAGGGAAGAAAGCACTTAAAACTTGAAATGAATGCACTCTGAAAAATCATTTGATTATGACATAAGATCTCTAACTCTTGAACCTTTTTTGTAGGAGATATCAAGAAGAGAAATGAAGCCCTCTACCATAACATTATGAGAATGGAAGAAATATAAATGCAGCCCAAAGCCTCAATTTCAATGGTGAAGTATTATGACCTTGCAATCAGAGACAAATCTAAAAGGAAGAATGCAAAAAAAGAATAACATTGCATTTTGAAAAAAATTTCTTCACTTAAGAATAGACCATACTAACTTATGGTATTCTATAATAAAGTACCATCTCAATCATAAAATTCACCAATTGAAAGTAAATTCATCCACTTCATAAGATCATGTGCGAAAATCCTATCTTATGACCTTTGATCATAGTGGCTTTCTTTTATTAGTCTCACAGAATTCAGATGAGTAGTTAACAGTTTTGTGCTGAGAGTTTATAAACTCTAATCAATTTAATGCTTGCTTTGCACCTAAATAAGGGGAAGAAAATGCAAAAAAAAAAAAAAATTTTATGGACATGAAGCATAAATTGCTTGAATTTCAAAGCATCATTTCGGTCTTTTGAATGATAAATGTGTATCTAATATACTCCAATGCTAAGAAATGAGTACGAGTACAAATCCCTTGATGGTATCCATGCTGAGTAATATGAATAAGGTAGAGGAATACTAAAAGAGAACCATGACAAAAATTGCTTAATTTACTTTGATGCTCTATAAGAGTATGAGTATCCAAAGGACCTTTCCAATGGTGTCCACATTGAGTAATATGAGAAAGGTGGGGGAATACTCAGATAAGGAAGGAAAGCACAAAAAATAATTTAAAGGCTCTTTTGATACTCAGAATTTGATCTTTTTATGCTCAATTTCCATGAGTTTTGTTTAGAAAATTCTCCCTAAAATTAGGTGTGGAAGTAAGCTCTTTACTTTAAAAAAGACATGCTCTTAGCATGAGATGGTTAATGTTGCCTTTGACCTTTGCAAATGGCAAATAAATAATAGTCATGAAAATTAAAAATAGTGAGATTCATTGAGTGCACACTATCTCATGAAAAGTGATGAATTTTCTCATAAATTTTCAACACTATAAGGTAATTTTGTGCATTCATCATGATTGAAACTAACTTTAACAAGTCTGTAGGAGTTACAAATCTAGAAGAAAGTGCACCCAACTTGTAGAGATGGTTAGCACAGTGAAATTGAAATCAGTCAGCAGAGAAATTCTAATAAGTCAACACAATAAAATTCAAAGTCAGTTAGCATAAAGAATTCAAAGCATTTAACTTAAACAACCAAATTTGTGAGTAGTTATGGACTGAAGCATTATTAAAGACAAGCAATGAAAGGATTGTAGTTAATTTCCAAGCAATTATGGGTTGTAGCACCATCAGTTAGTAGTTATGGACTATAGCATTGTCACCGGTGAGCAACAAAAGGGTTGCAGCTAATCATGAGCAGTTATGAATTGCAGCATCATCGAAGGTGAGAAATTATGGATTACAGCACCATTGGTGAGCAATGAAAGGGTTGCAACTAATTATGAGCAGTTATGGACTACAACATCATTGGTGAGCAATGAAAGGGTTACAACTAATCATGAGTAATTATGGATTACAGCATCATCAGTGAGCAATGAAAGGGTTACAGCTAATCACCACCAATTATGGATTGCAACATGATCACATAAGAGAATCTGAACTATACGATTAAGTATAGTCAACATTGTATGGCCGAGTGCAATGTATTTTCAATCAAGACTACACGACCGAGTGTAGTAGACATTGTACGACCGAGTGTAATGTATGTTTTTAATTCAGACTATACGACTAAGTGTAGTCAGCATTGTACAACTGAGAACAATGCACTTTCAATCAAGATTATACAACCGAGTATAATTGGCATCATACGACTGAGTGTGATGTATCCTTTTAATTCAAATTATATGATCGAGTGTAGTCGGCATTGTACGACCGAGTGCAATGTATTTTCAATCAAGATTATACAACCGAATATAATCAACATTATATGACTGAATGTGATGTATCATTTCAAATCAGACTATACGTCTGAGTGTAGTCGGCATTGTATGACCAAGTACAATGTATTTTTAATCAACATAATACGACCGAGTGTGGTGTATCCTTCCATTTAGACTATATGTTTAAGTATAGTCCATATTGTATGACCGAGTACAATGTATCCTTTTCATATAAGACTATATAACCAAGTATAGTCAATATCATACGACCGAATATGATATGTACTTATAAATCAATGTTGTACATCCGAGTATATTAAGTTCATAAGTAGATGCTTCATGGAGCACAAGTAAGTATCCTAACTTTTAATTAAGAAATTAAGTGTTAGTTTGCTTTGCCGTAATTTGTCAAGCAAACAACGATAAAAGGGGGCAACTATAGACACCCAATTTCGGGATGATGAGTTATGGATGTGACAAAGGACTCCATTGATGAAAATGTCATGAATAGATCTTCAATACTTGAACTTTGAAACTTCTGAGGTCTGATTACATTTTTCAAAGAAAGAATTTAATATTTTCATGGATTAAATTGCAATATTTTTTTTTCAGAATTAGACCTATTCTATATGTTTTTGGATTTTTTAGAAAATAAAAAAATATTTTTCTTGAATCCTGATTGGTCTGAAATTTCCTTAAAATTATTTTTGATATTTATTTGATATTTTTAAGGAAATAAAATTCTTTTAGGAATCAATTTATAGGTAGGGTTTGAAGGGTTATTTCATTATAAAAGGAGTGTTTTGGCTCTTGGGAAGGGGGACCTCGGGGAAGAGCAGTACTCTTATTCACAGCTTTTATTTTAATTATTTTGAAAAATATTCTCTATAAAATTCCCTTGTGTTTAATTGATTAACTTAAGATCTTTGGAGGATTTTTAAAGAAAAAGATTCGAATACCTATCAAGAACGGTGATTTTACAAAATCTGAGGAGCACTCCATTAAAATCATCCATAAGCATCATCTTCTCCTTATTCTATTTTACTTGATTTATTTATTTATTTTTTTGATTTTATTGAGTTTTAATTTTATTTAAATTATTGTTATAATTTATTCACTAATCATAATTTTTGTTCTTTTTTTATGGCAATTATGGAGGAAAATACATGATGATCATGTTTGGAGTACTAAACTCATAAGAAGTCCATGGATTGCCATGGATAAGACCTTGTAGCTAGATTTAGTTTTTTAGGTTTATTTATTATTTATTATTTAATTGTTTTATTTATATTTTTTGGGGTTGTATTAATTATTTTCATTGTTATTCTTAATAGATTATTGTAATAGCCCCAATAGTGAAAATAGTGGAATTATGTGTGTGATTGCATGTTTATGTTGATTAATTGGTTAGTAAAATTAGGGTTTCAATTGGGTAATTAATTAAAATCAATAGAGGAAGTAGATTAATTTAAGTTGCATGTTAATTAAAATTAGGGTTTTAGAAGGAATAATTAATTTGTTGTTTGATCTTTAATTTAATTGTTTTAATATGTTTTATTTGTTTTTGGTCTTGTTTATTTATTTATATATTTTTGACCCTAGGCCCACATTAGGCTTTAACCCATTTAAATTTAGGTTTTTTAAGTTTAATTAATTAAAATGCATTTTAGACCCATAATTAATTAGATTTTTAGGTTAGAGATAACTTAGGCCCATTTAGTAAATTAGACATAGGTCCACTTAATTTAATTTAATTAATTAGACTTAGCCCATTAAATTAAAGCCTTTTTCATAATTTGTAGATTTAAGATTACCTTAGAATTAAAACGTGTAAAATTAGGCCCACTAATTTAAATACTCCATAATTTATATATTTAGAGCCATTTTTAAAATAAATAGACCTAGGTTCATTTAATTAAAATTAAAAAGAATTAGGTCCATTAGTCTTTAGCTCACTTGTAAATTAAAACATGTATATTTAGCTCATTTAATTGAAATTAATGTAGATTAGATTAACTTAGGGATTATATGTTTGAATGAATGCATTATTTACTTGTATTTTTACAACTGGTTTGCCTTAGAGTTAATTGCTAGAATAAGAGTTTATATGAAATTGCATGTAAATAGAGGATAATATAGTAATTCATAAAATAATTTTAAAAGAACACAAAATTGAAAGAAGTTGGTATTTCGTACCCAGAATCTCCTGTTGTGGTGCTAGCTTTCTTTTAGGGAATCGAGTATCACCTTTTCGATTTGTCACAGTTATTACCCTGGGTGGCGACTCCTCATCTCCACACCATGTCTTTGTGATAGTGGTTAGTGTGTTCTTTAGAGCCTTAAGCTCAAACAGTGTCACGGTTGCTAAAATCTTGGGCGTGCGCTAAACCTCGCCATCTATAGTTTCTGCCCTTGAATGTTGCCTTATTTGTGTCATTGCCTTTAACTCTCTGCTTCCTATGGTAGGTGCATCCTTTAGTGAAGAAAATGAAGTCGTTTCCTTATTTGTGTTACATGGCCATTAAAGTAAATGAACTCCTTTCGACTTTTAGTAGCCAACCCTAACATCCTTTAACAATTCCCTTTTCTTTTCCTCTTTGCCTCTTCCCTTACATCTCCTTTTCTTTCCTTTAGATTGCCTCATGCATCCCTTTTAAGTTATAGATTTTCCATGATTTCACTTGATTTTTTCTCCAATCTCAAACCTATGAACTCTCTCTTTTTTGCCTTATATCCACACCTGAGCCGCCGCTCCCTCTCTTCTTCTATATCTGAGATGAGAATAAAAATGTTTGATTGATCCTATGTTGAGGCTATTTTCCCCATTTTCTTCCTGTTTCAAGAGCACTTTTAATTGCTCTTTGGAAATGATGGATCATTAGGCACTAAAGGAGGTGGTAGTAAAATATCAGGTACACTTGGGGTTGATATTACAGGTGGAGAAAATGTAAATGGTGGTTGTTCTGGTCGTAATAATGGAATCTTATCTTTGGGTGGTGGAGAAAGCACTACTTAAATAAAAGAACACAATACTTAATTTCCAGCCAGTTTGCAGCTAAATATGGTTTAGACAACACCGAGATTATCAATGTCCTCAAAAGCCTTTTCAAATTTCATTTCGTAGACCTTCAGGTGCTATTTCTTTTAATCATTAATCATTCAATTATGGTTTTTACTCTGTTTAATCATAGTTAATTAGGTCAGATTTTGCATAGAAAATTTAATTTATGCACTTAATATGTGTATAATTAGCCCTGTAGGATAGAAGTATTATAATTAGACTGTATACCTGGTATTGGAAGAGAATATTTTTAAAAATTGAGCCCTCTAAACAAAATGTAATAATTGATTTCATTTATGTTTTGTAAGAATTCACTCTAATTTGTGCTATAAGTGATATGATTTGTGAGAATTCAATCAAATTGAATTAAATTCTTGAACATAATTTATTCTAAATAATGGTTTTGATGAACATTGGTCAGTTGATTTTTAAGTAATTAAATGGTAGTATGTATTTAGTATGCTTGATTTGATGCACATGATATCAAGAGAGAGACATGAGTGCTCACTGATGAAGGTAAAAAATATATTATTGAAGGATCACCTAAAGTTCAACTGTTCTTGGTAGTGCCACTTGAGGGAAGTATCAGAAAGGATGAATTACAGTTTCTTACTACTTTCTACACAAGTGATTTTTGTGTTATTTATTACATTGCCCTTTTTCTTCTGTGTTATATGTTTGTACATCATTTCTAATGTACTGAACTATGTTGTCCAAACAATTTATTTAATGCAAAACTTGACCCTACAGTTTTAAAAATAGGGTGTTTGCAAGCTGGAAAGAATAAGTGGGTGGACATGGGAAAGCAAATATCAAGGAAAGTAGCACTTTCGAGGTCTTTTGCTGAATCCCACTTATGGGCTTTTTTTAGTTTAAATTTTCCATTGAGGAATCTTCTATTATGTTTAGTGAATTTTGCACTGTGTAGTGTTGGTATTAGTTATGTAGCATATCTGGATGTAATAGTAGGTTGGTGGTGTTTTGAAAGTGTTTCTATATATTCATTTGTTGGGCTATTTTCTTTCTTTTTTTTAAAAAAAAATTAGTAGTTATTGTTAATTACCACAATAATGGGGCATATTTCACACCTATTGTGCTTATATGAATGTCAATTTGCGGAGTTTTTATGGTTGCTTAATTAGGTTTTTGCATTGCTATAGGTTCAACATATTGAAGTACTGCTCTTTTTTGGTAATTGGTCAACAGAGCCTAACATATATTATTGTCTTGGCTTTATATTTCCATATGGTGAGAACTTATACTCTTTTCTCTATATTCTAGAAGCAAAAATAAGAGTAATTATAGTGTGTGTGTATGCGACAACATATTTGAAAGTAGCATTTTAATTCAAAAGATGACTTTTTAATTTTATGGCTTTGATAGTGAACTCGAGTGGTCATGATATGACACTCCTTATGTTGATTAAACTCTAATAATTTGTAGTTTGATTTATTATTTTGTTTAGTGTGGTTTTAATCCAAATGAGAAAGTTTTCAGATCTAGGTAACTGAAAATTAGCTGACTGTTTAAATGCAAACACTACCTTTTAAGTGAATCTTGATAAGAACATTAACATAAAAAAAAAAACTATTATTTTTTTTTTCCTATAAAACACCAATTACTTATGTTTATTTATATTTTGATAATCTTGGTTAGTTCATGTTGAATGCATGAGTTCTTAATAACCGATATGATGTAGTGTTGATTTAGTTATAAACTCATAAAATGATTTGTTGTTATCCATTGAAATTATTTGTTTGCTTAAAGAGATATAAAGACTAGAATCATGAATAAGCAAAAAAATGTCAATTTTTTAAAGCATAACTTGATATTTGGATTTCTCTTCACAAGTCACTTTAAATATTTGCTTTTAATTACACATCCAGCTTAATTTTTTTAAAATAATAAAACAAATTATTAATTTTAAAATAATAATACTTTGTTTACTAATTATTTATTTTTCCTCGTAGGGTTGATGAAGATGATAGGAAAAATTGGTATTGCTTTTATTTTTAATCGATTCACTTTTTATTTTTTTAATGATTTACTGATCATATTGGATTTTAAGGTTTTAACTACTTTTTTTTACTTCACAATTTTTTTAAAGAGCGATTGCCTTTGAATTTGACTCTATTGGATTATGCTAGATTTCTTTTCGCCATTGATTGATTTTATTTTTACCTATTATTGGTTTTAATTTCTGCAAGAAATGGCAGAGTTCCTTTTCTTTTTCTTTTTGATTAGGTGCTATATAGTTCCATTACTCAAAATGTGGTTTCTTTCCTATGTGTTGTTTTTTACTGTTGGTGTTTGGTTTATTTTTTTTATTAAATTGTTCATTTTTTATATGATTATGTGTGCAATGAATTAGTTTTCGATGCATGCATGTATTTTGTATTCTTTTTTTTGCCTAATTTGTATTTATATGATGCCATTGTTGTCCATAGTCTTCTTTATTATTAATTGATGATTCTATGTTAATAGGAACCGTTTTAACCATCTGAGATTAATTTCCATGGTTTTATGATCGATATGCCTTTTACCTTACATTCTAAATGATAAGCTTTTATCAGACCAGTTGGATTTAGTTTATTTGCAAATTATTTCTGGACTGGTCTTTTAGTTGATATTTATTTTGTTTATGCAGGAATTGTCATAATTGAAGAAATCATTGAATGATGAGGTGGAGCAACTTTGATCAATGAGTGCCCATCTTTGTAAATCATTATGATTTTAATTGTTTTTTTTTTATAATTTTTTAAAAAATGCGATTGCCTTTGAATTTCACTTTATTGGTTTATGCGGGATTTCTTTTGGCATTGATTGATTTTATTTTTACCTGTTATTTTTTTTAATTTTTGCAAGAAATAACGGACCTCCTTTTCTTCTTCTTTTTCTTTTTGATTAGGCGCTGTATAGTTCCATTTCTCAAAACTTGCTTTCTTTTCCTATTTGTTGTTTTTTTATGTTGGTGTTTGGTTTATTTTTTATTAAATTATTCAATTTTTATATGATTGTGTGCAATGAATTAGTTTTCGATGATGCATGCATTTTGTATTCCTTTTTTACCCAATCTGTATTGTATATGATGCCATTGTTGTCCATGTTAGTGATATGCACTAGTCAATCATTTGATTATGCATTGACTTTCTTATTTTATTAATAAAGAGGTATTTCATTATCATTTGATTTTATGATAATTATATGAATGGTTAATTCTTACTAAGGCCATCAAGTATGTGACTTGATGGTAAAACCCTTAGATTAAAATAAGAGTTCTATTCTAATTATCCCTAGTCATTTATTAATTATATAAATGTTAAAGTATTAAGGCTAGTATGATGTTGACTGATGGTTATGTTTTACTAATCATGAATATGAGATATTAAGTCAACTCATAGGTACATGATGAGAGATCATGTACTGGATTGACCCATTATAAGAATATTGCATAGAATATTGTCATAAGTATTTCTCATAACTGTAATTTTATTTCGGTCCTTTGACCTTGAAATCATCATGGATTTCTATATAGCTATTTTATGTTTTGACACATTTTAACATTGTCTTTAACCGAACGATTAGATAGGATGTTGTTGGATATTAAATTAGTTATGTGAGGAATGTGAGTGATTTAGAAGGAATTTATATGTGCCCCTTGATGAGATAGACTGAAGGAAAATACATGGCCATGCTGAAATGAATTGATAAAGAGTTATCATTTTCAGTCTACTTGGAATCAAGTCATAATATTGAACTATATAAGGATGACATTCTATGCCTTATGTTCAATTAAGATATCCTGTGATAAAGGGACAATAAAATTCACTGTAATTAGGTTATGTCGGATTATTGGCTTCATATGACTTGGGTAGTCATAATGTCTTACTAGAGGCCATTTATAACTTGTAGGTCTAAATAGAGATTTAGGCCAACTGCCAATGTTATGTGAACCTACAGGGTCACACACCTAGAACAAGCCGAAAATGATTATGGGTTTAATAAGCCCAAAATAAACTCTATGCAAATAAATAATTAAAGTGTTTTATTTATTTAAGATAAATGTTATTTTAAATAAATAAATAAATAAGATATTATTTCTGATTTGTTTTTAAAACAAAATCAGAATATAATGAAAAATTATCAAAAGGTCATTGGTAGGTGAAACCCTAATTTGGAGTCTATAAATATGTTATATTCTCTAAGGTTTAAAATAGTTTTATTTTCCCTGCCTCCAAAACGGTTTTCTCTCTTCCTAGAAAACAAACATAGAGTTTTTCTTTTGTTCATGATTTGTGAGACAATCAAGAAGGTTGTTAGCACACACTCCAATTCATTTTGCGAAGGGCTGTTCGTGTGGATACCTATAGAGGATGTATCCTTTTGGAGACGTCTTGATCCGAACAACCAAAGCAAAAGCTCAAGGTAAGGTGTCACCAGTGTGAACCTCCTCTCATCCTTCTAGAAAATCTTACCTCTTTTACATCTTGGTGAGATTGTTCAAATCCTAGATTTAATCAAGTTGTCGAATTACATGGATCCAGGTTTGGAAACGTGATAAATTTTTAATTTTTTCGCTGCGTTTGTATCACGAAACCCAACAGTCCATAGTCTTCTTCATTATTAATTGATGATTCTATGTTAATACGAACCGTCTTGACAATCTGAGATTAATTTCCATGGTTTTATGATCCATCTGCCTTTTGCCTTGGATTCATGATATGTTTTTATTAGACTAATTGGATTGAGTTTATTTGCAAATTGTTTTTGGACTGGTCTTTTAGTAGATATTTATTTTGTTTATGCAGAAGTTGTTACAATTGGAAAAATCATTGAATGATGAGGTGAAACAACTTTTTTTTTGTGCATATTTGGTGACCGGGATGGCAAGAAAAAAAAATATGCACCAATACCTTTTGAGCATGAGGTGGAGAAAGGGAGTGCTTTTACACTTTGACTTCTTGCTGTAAAAGTAATTAAAATTAAAATAATAATTAATATTGATTGTTTATATGTGTACTTAGGTTGCTAGCACCATAAATTGTTAACGTCGCACTCTAATATGACTTATAAAATTGATCTGTCTGTTTATTTATTTCATGGTGGCTTATTGTCGATCTTTCGATTCTTTTAGGAATTCTGTTCATCAGCTACATGTCTGTTGGTTAATTGTTGGAAAAGCACAACGAGGAAATTCATTTTGTTATTTATTTTTTGTTTAGAGTGTGCTTGGAAAATCTATAAGTGCTATAATTCACTTCAATTGAATTTCATTTAGTCGATTAATTGTGTTGGAAAAGTTCCAAACACTAGAGTTTTTTTCTTTTAATTAGAAAAGAAATAGTTCATCTTTTAAAAGAAATGAAATCATGCATAAGAATTATTTTACTTAATTTCTTCCAAACAAGGCCTTAAATTTGTTCTTATAGTATATATAGGTTTGTTCTTGGGTTTTCCATAAAACATTAGTTTTCCTCTTTTTTTTTTTTTTTTGGATGGTCCTCTTTGCTGTCAGCAAAAATGCTATTTGGTTTTTTGATATAAAAAATATGGCATGCATGGTTAGTATTACATTAATTTGACCCCTTTGCTGAGTTTGTATGTTGTATTTTGAATGTGGCAAACCTGTTAACTGCATTTATGCACTGTTTTTTTTACCTTCATGCTGAATTTGTCTTCAGAGATGTTGCAGGTTGTCTACCCTAGGAGCATCTTGATGTACATTATGAAGCTATTGCTTTTGCAGGTTTGAATTTTTTCTATCTTATGTTTTTAAGAGATTAATTTTTTCTTTCAACATGCATGTGTTATTACCTTGCGTGCTTCATATGCTGTGTTTGTATTTAAATGTTGCCATTTTCTACGATGTGCTTTGGTATAAACTGTTTTTTCCCCTTTTTCCTTTAGATGTATAGGTAATAAGAGGCGATTCTTGATTTAACTTTTATCATTTACCTGAGTAGAAGTAGCTGGCAAATTCCATCATTAATCAATTTTTTTTTTTGCATATTTGGTGACCGGGATGGCAAGGAAAATTAATATTATTTTATTTTTTTTTCCCAATTTGCCTTGCCATTTCAAGATTTTCTTGAAGTCTAAATTTAAAATTATGGACATTTATGTTTATTGATTAACATTTTATTTACACAAATATAGCTCTGAAAGTTGAATGTTGAATATTTTATGAAGATTTATATCCGTTTATTAACAAGTTGCCCACGACAAAGCGCGGGTTATCCTTCTAGTATATATATATATATATAAAAAGAGGAAGATAAAATTATGAAATAATTTTCAGTTATTATTATATAAAAATTGGATAATTTAATCATTTACTAATAAAAATAAAATAAAATTTTAATTTGATTAAAAGTGTATAATATATTTTAATTAGGTTAATTTCTATTTTATAGGATTTCTATTTAAATTAGGATTAATGTTTAGATATATTAAATACAAATGTATTTAGATAATGAATTCTATCTGAATTAGGATTAATGGTTAAATTTAATTCTATAAAAGACACGTACTTTATTTAATAATTGTATCACTTGAAAATATTTTCAAAAAGAGTTTATAGTTTTTATTTTTGATGAAACTTACTCAGTGTATGCATTGATTGATTGTAACTGTATATAGGTATGTTTCAATGACAATAAAACTAAAAAAATATTACATGATGAATTTTACTAATTTTTTTTTTTATAATTTGTATGTATTGCTTTTATTATAATTTCATGTTGTGACCCTCTAATATTAATGTATGTCTTTTTTTTCCCATTGAGCTTGCAAATTATGATTGCTAATATAATTTGGAAACACATGTTGTTTAATTTCTTCTCATGATCTATCTCTAACTATAGCTATAAACACATGTTTACTTCATAACTTTTCTATTTTCTCAAAACTCACTAACCATCAATTCTAGAGTTATTTTATAGTTTTTGTTTTGAATTTGAGGTTTACTTTTTTATGTATAAATAGAGTTCATAATAATATAAATGCTTAAATTGTTTGAATATTTTTTAGAAAAAAAATTAAATTAATCATTTACTTAGAGATATATTTTTTAATAATAAAAAAAATTAAGATTATAAAATTACTTTTATTTAATAATAATAATAATAATAATAATATGCTTAATTATTTATTTACTATATATCATAAGTCAAATGAATTTTTTGTTCATGTGTGAAATACTTGATTTTTTACTAGTATATATATATATTTAAAAGAAACTCTATTATATTAACTTGTCCAACGTTGAATAATTCAGTGGCATAACTCCTTTAAAGACATATATTAGTTCTAGTTTCAATAAAAAAAATAGCAAAACCCATTCTAAGACCTTTAAACTTATCGACTTTTTAGCTTTAGACTTTAAAAGTTTTGTTTTGTATATCTAAACCTTCAAACTTTACAGGTTTAAAGTTTCAAACCCTTCCATTAATTTTTTAATAAACATTATTTTCTTTTGGTCCTTAGAGTTTTATATTTCTAATATTCATACCATTTTTTTACCTTTTAACACTTATATCACTTTTAATTTTTTTACTTTTAAAAAATAAATTTATTTATTTTAATTTCTAATATTTTAAATTAAAAATATAAATTTATATATATTTTAAATTTTAAAAATAAATAACAAGTTAATGTTAATATAAAAAAATTATAATAAAACTACTATTTTTCAAAATAAAATATTATGATGAAAAAGAACACCATAATTAAAAGAGATTATGATAAAAATATTTTATAATTCTTCAAAATTTAAACTTTATATTTTTAATACAATTTTTAGTTTTTGGTGTAAAATTTTAATTGAATTATTGTGAATAATTTTTTTATAATATAACTTTTATAAATAGTGGATACCAATATATACTTGTACATCACAAAAAATAGTGATAGATTTTTCAACAAACTTAAACTTTTTATAACCGTTATTTTAGCCTTCATTTTTTTTATCACGTTTGTTGGCTATATGAAAAAATTTTATATTATAAAAATTTATTCACAATAATTTAAAATATTGTGACAAATAGTTGTGTTATTATATATATATATATATATATATATCTTAGCATTAACTTGTTTGTTTATTTTTAAAATTTAAAAGTATTTAAATATGTATATAATAATTTAGAATATTAGGAATTAAAATAAGTAAATTTATTTTTTACCGGTGAAAATTTTTTAAATGTGATATAAGTGCTAAAAAGTAAAAAATGGTATGAATATTAAAAATATAAAACTTCAGGGACCAAAAAGAAATAATTTTTATTAAAAAATTAAGAGAATGGTTTAAAACTTGAAACCTGTAAAGTTTAAAGATCTAGATATATAAAATAAAACTTTAGAGGTTTAAAATTAAAAAGTCGATAAGTTTAGGGGGCTTGAATATGGGTTTTGCCTAAAAAAATCTAACAAAAGTTTTATACAAATGAAGGTTCTACATACAACTATTACTTCTTCTCCCATTAAATGAAAAAAAGGATTTTTTCAGAAATAACTAAAAATGAAAAAAAATTCAAAAATACAAGTTGGTTTTTTTCTTTAAAAATACAGTATTTGACAGTATTTATTTAAAAATATGATGATTGTTTTATGTACCAGAAAACAAACAAAATAGCCAATAAAACATTTGAAATAAACAAACAAAATAACAATTAATACTTAGATTTTTTCAAACTGGAAATAGAAACATAGTAACCAAAAACAACCAGAAACAATTGGAAACAACCAAAACAATCACAATATACACTCACCAAATCAATGAGAACTATAAATTGATAAAAATCTATTAATATCTTTAACACGATAAACACACATAGAATCCAAAAATCACCAAGTGCCAATACAAAAAAAAAAAAAAATCCAACTGTCAAATTAAAAAGAGTCATGCGTTGGTAAAAATCTATCAGTATCCATAGGATCAAAATCACAAATATAAAAATAAAATTAGAAAAAGAAGAACTAGAAGTATAAGATGAAGGAAAAACACTGATTTTAATGGTTTGAACTTTTTTTTCTATTGGAAATCTATTGTTAAGAGGTTAATTTTGCAAATTTTGTTATAGTTAGTTATGGAATTGAAATAAAAATGAACAAAGTGATGAATTTGGAAGAAATTGCAAAGAGAACGAAGAAAAGAATACCATATAAATGAAAAGAAAAAAAAGCGGTGTAAAAACAAAAACAGGCAAAATTATTATTATTTTTTAGAAAAAACCCTATTGTTGATCCCTTAACTTTTTGAGTTTTTTTTTCATTAAGTCCTAATTTTTCAAATTTGCTCTATTTGATTCCTATGCTTTTATTTTTTTCTTTATTGAGTCCTTATATTTTTATTTTTTTATACACTAAATTCCTCCATCAAAATTTTAGTTCCTATATTTTAACATTATATCTAATTAAGTCCTTGTAAAATATATAATCGACTCCCTATATTTTAAAATTTTACTAAATAAGTCCTCAAAAGTTTCATTTTTTCTAGTTAAATCCTAATTTTTGACTTTTCTATCTTAATTATTAAAATCTTAAAATACATACATTTTTTTATTTTTTTCATTAATTTTTTCTCCTATATGTAAAATATAGAATATTGAGCATTTGCATGATCAAACTCCTAATTTTGAACTTTGACAAACAATTTTTATACTAATAATTTCAATTAAATTTGTAGGGAATTATATACCAAACATATACCAAGCATATACACTTTTAGGTGAATAATAACTTTTCGGGTTAATTGAACCTCTGAGATTGAATAAAACTTTTGACATCTTTAGAGCTATTAAATGAGAAAATGAGCCTTTTCACTTTTGAAGTAGACATCTTAAGCTTTCTAAATTGAGCTTGCTTGTCAAAATCCAAGTTCATTTGGGTATGCAAATCTTTAGTCGAAGTCAGCATATGCAGCTTGCATTTTAGTTTGCACAACTATTGGTATTTCAGCAATATCTTAAGCTACAGATGTCCAATTGAGGTGATTCAAATTTTTATAGAAAGATAAGAAAATTATATACAATTTTTATGAAGAATTTTTTAGTTAAATTGATCGTCTTCAGTCCCGTTCGTGAGCATCTTTCAAGCTGGTCACGAGCTATCCTTGAATGGAGCCCATTAAGCACGTTTTTGCCAAAAACTGGCAGTACCCCTCATGAGCGCTCCTCACAAGCGTGAGTGCTCATGAGCAGACCTCTAATAGCATCCAACAGGAAAATTTGAATGCAACAGATATATTTTTGCGCCTTACGAGCATTGTTCACTCGTGAGCATCCTTTGAGCTGCCAAAAGTCCAAGAATTGATTCAAAATCAATTATTAACGTTGTAGACATGATTGATACACCCAAAAACTATATTTTTAAGTGTTTGTCTATATAAACACAACTTATAATTCAATTGAAAGGTTAAAGGAAATTTGTTTATCATTCATTATTTTCTTAAACATTCAATTGAGCTCTTAAAGTTTCCTTTAAACAATTCTTTGTGTATAACTCTTGTGAGAGTTGGTGAGTGATTAGAATAGACATTCTTATTCTTCTATTTTCTGGGTTTAGAAAATGGGAAATGAGATTCTATTCTAAAGGAATTGTTTTAAGCGTTTAACCATTAAAACACTTGGAAATTTGGTTTTAGTGTGAGCCTTGAAAACACTTGTAATTTGATTTTTGAGTGAGCCTTGAAAACTCAAGTTGTAAGGTTATAAGAGTGAGCCATAAAACTTTTGTGTATTCTCAATTTTGTGAATAAAATTGTGGGTGATTAAAAATCCTAACTTGGGCATAAGTTAGGTGGAGATATAGGATTATTGTTGAATCCGAACTCCTTAAATATTTGTGTTCTTCATTCTTTTTTCTCAACTCTTACTCAATTCTTGCAAAGAATTCCTTTAATTTCCTATTTTTGTTTGATAGTCATATTCACCCCCCTCTAGGACTCTTTTAGGTAATTTATTTATAATAAATTTCTATTAATAAAAGATATATATATATTAAAAAATATTTTAAAAATATGTATAATAGAAATCCAAGTTAAATATATTTGATAAATATTTTTTTATCTATTTTGATATAAAATATTTTAATTAGTCATTAAAATTTATATACTTAATTAATAAATTTGTAATTTCATTAATTTTTTCACTAAAGTAGCCTAATAAAACTATGAAGAATCTAAATCATTATTTTTTTAAAATCATTTTCTTATCTAATTTACCTTTAAGTCATTTAATTATAATTTGAAACTTTTAATTTGATGAATTAAAACTTCTATATAAATCATTTACTTATAACAAATATTAAATAATGTTATAAATATTTTCATATTTTGGAATTTATAGATTAATTTAATAAATAAAAGAATTTGTATCTTAATTATGTGCATGAATTATTGTAGCTTTTAAGGTTACATGAATTATAAAATATTTGGTTAATAAAAAAATTTGGTTAATATAATTTTTTATTTATTAAATCTTTATATTTTAATTAATGATGTTCTAAAATTTAAATTTACCATGCATTCAAAAGTTGTATTAGTTACATATTTAATTAGAATTTTAAATTAGAGAAATCACAACTTTTATTAATTTTCTATACAAAGATCAATAACTAGCTAAAATATTTTTGAATAAAAAATATAATTTTTTTTGTCTTTTATATATTTAAATTAAATTTGTATTATGCATATTTTTAAAAATAAAAATTGTAAATTTTGTATTATACATATATTTAGGATTTGATTGACTAAAAATAAAAATTGTAAGAATTTAAGTAGTATAATTTAAAAATATAGGAATTCAATTACATATTTTGTAAGGACTAAATTGAATGTAGTATGAAATATAGGAATTGAAATTTTGACGGAGAGATTTAATGTATAAAAAAATAAAAGTATGAGGACTCAATGAAGAAAAAAATAAAAGTATAGGAATCAAATAGAGTAAAATTGAAAAATAGACATGAAAAAATCTCAAAAAGTTAAGGGACCAAAAATAAAAATTTTCCTTTTTTTTTTAAATGCCACAGTCTTTTTGACACTTTCTACCTGTCTTCAATTATGTGTAATTTAAAAAAAAGGCAACCAATAGATAATTGGTTTAATGGGATGGTTTTGAAGATAAAATTATAAATTAACTTGAGCATTCAATTTATAACTATATTAAATTATTTAGGGATAAAGACAAATTTAGTATCTTAAGCGTTTAAACTTTTTAAAATTACAATTTAGTATTACAACCTCTAAAAATTTCATAAATTAATGTATCCAATAGGTTACTACAGACATGTATTATCAGTGAATAATAACAAAACAAAAGCACATGACATGCATGTGTATTGAGCCATTGAAATTACACAAAAGGCCAAATAGAAAAAAAAAGAGAGAATTACTTCTTTATTTTAAACAACTGTTCTTGTTCTCCTACTCCCCCAACATCACTATTCACTACACGTTGCTATCTCCCCTTTCTTTTAACTGAACCAAGCTCGCTCACTATCACAAGTAGCAAAGATGTTATTTTTAGAATATAGCAATTTTTGTTCAAGATGAATCCAATTGCAAAGCACATAAATGGAAATAAAGAAGCTGTTAGGATCATTGACTTTATCCAACTTTTACCTGCAAAAGAAACTTAAGAATAAAAGGCATCAATAAATATTAAAGAAGGATTAAAAAAAAAAAAATAATCAGCCAAGATTGTGCTAAGACGCGTACCACCATGGCGTGAATGCATTCCCCCACTCTCATAACCAGAAATGAATGATGTGAGAGTAAAATATACAATGAAAGTTGTGAGAATTGCACCCCTCCTGAGAAACATATATAAGAGTCATAATATCTTATTATTAAAAAAAATTTAAAAGAAACACAAAATTCAAATTTCAGCAAGACATAATTTCTCTAACGAACACCAGGGTGGAAGGAAATTGCCTAAAGATAAGAGAACATAAATACCTAAAACAGTACAAAACACAATATTTATGAAAAAAGGGTGAAAAAGCAAGAGCCGATCTGTATCACTGAGACAAGCAAAAGACGAACTCTATAAAATAAAATAAATAATAATGATGATTATATCATACAAAAATAAAGAGAAGAATCCTAAATCAGCAACTGAACCTCATCAGATCTACAGCAGCAAAGACTACATGCATGCGGGATTCCAACAACGGCCAAAACTACATCGTTTTTGCTATAACCATCGACTACTCCATTACCAGTATTCTCGGCTCGAGTTTCAGCCGTACTTGGAGAGTAGCCACAGAAGGACCAAAGCTAGGAGCCATAAGAGCTGGTTGGAATTACGCTTGGAGCTCCAATGGAGAGAGGAGCAGCAGAAGGAGAAATGGCCATTTCCATATTCTTTGGCAACTATCTCACTGTAAAGAGAAGAAAAAGAAAAAGGAAAAAAAAAAAAAAAACAAATGAACTAGAAATTTTAGAATGGAGAGGAAAGAAGAATGAATGTAGTTGCCATTTTGCATTTTATCCCGTAGTTCCAGTAAGTAGCAAGATACTGGCTACTTGATTATAACTTACTGGATACATTAATTTGTAAAATTTTTACAAATTATCACATTAAATAGTAATTTTAAAAAATTTAAATACCCAGTTTAAAAAGTTGAAAAACTAAATTAAACTTTATTCCAATTATTTTTTAAAATCAAATACAATTTATAGTTTAATTTAATAAAATTTCCATAAAAGAGTGTTGAGTAATTTGACTTCATTTGGTTGGCAGTGTCACGCTTGGTTTTAGGTTGGTGGGGTGCGGTGAATGATGTGATGGGCTGAAGTCTGTACCTATAGATTTTAGGAATCTTTACAAAAACACCTTAAAAAGTTACCTAAATAATAAAAATATTTTAAATCCTCATTAATTACGCGCTTATCGTAGAACGAAAAGATAATTACGCCACTACCGCCATAACAATGGTTTGTGCATCTTCATTTTCTCTTTCAATTTTTTTTTGGTTTTCCTAATCTCTTCTTCAAGCCTCCTAATGCGGAGCAAATTGCTATTTGATTTATGAATGAATTTGATAGGTTGGAATTTTTAGATTCATTTGAACGATAAAACCAATAATATATCAAAATAAGTTGATTTAGAGTCTTACATTTGTTATGGTCTTTAATGGACCAAATTTCAGGTCCAAAATCAATTGTTTCAGGCCTTAAATTAGCTTTCAAGTTTATGTTTGTTTTATTTATATTTTTTGGTCTTTTTCCCCTTTTTTAGTTAGAGTTTTTTTTTATTAGACAGTATTTATTTATCTTTTTTAAATGTTGGAGACAATTTGGTTGATTTAATAATTGAATTCCTATTTTTCTTCCCAATTTTTAGTATTTACTTGTGAATCAACGAATTTCCAGAAGCGTATTTCCTTATATTTCTTATAATCAACATGTTATAGAAGATTATGTGACGACCATTCATGTGCGAATCAACGACAATCAATATTTATTCTTAGTTTTTTTAGGCTTCCACTATTCCACCTCTGTTGTCACATCCTCCTCCTCTGCTTGCTTTTTGTCAATCTGTTTTTGTAAATAAACAAAACAAAAATCCAATGGAAGCAAAGATTGAAAAATTCTTTAATTCCGTTGGCTCTTTCTTCACTGGCGGTAACGAAATCATTGGTGCAACCATGACATCATCTTAGTACGTTCTTTTCTTTTCCTCCTCTTCTTCTTTATTCTTGGTATTATTAATTAAGGATTCATTTCTTTTTTTTTATTCCTGATTTTATTATATTTGGAGCTTCATTTCTTTTTTTTCCTATACTTTAGTGTTTGATCATGTAAGAGTTTCTTGAATTGTGATTTGATAAACGATCAATGCCATAATTTACAAAAAGAAAATAAAAAATGCGTCATCTTAGTGGCAGAGAAATTGCAAAAGCTGGAGAGGGACATTCTGATGCATTAAAAAGTGAGACTATAATGAGGTTCTTATGATGAATAGAGCCTGCCCATAAGAAATTCCTCATACATCGCTTTATGTGTGAAAGAAGATGTTGACCATTTGCATAATCAAACTCCAAATTTTGGACTTTGACAAACAATTTTTATACTAATAATTTCAATTAAGTATGTAGGGAACTATATACCATACATATACCAAGCATATACACTTTTGGATAAATAGTGACTTTTCGGGCAAATTGAACCTCTAAGATTCAAGAAGGCTTTTGACATCTTTATAGCTCTTAAATAAGAAAATGAGCTTCTTGAAATTTGAAGTAAACATCTTTAGCTTTATGAATTGGGCTTATATGTCAAAATCCAAGTTCATTTGGTTATGCAAATTTTGAGTTGAAATCCACATATATGTCTACCATCTCAGACTGCACATCTCTTAGTATTTTGGACATATCTTGAGTTACAAAAGTCCAATTAAGATGATTCAAAATGCTATGAAAATATAAGTCAAATATATACAACTTTCATGAAGAAAATATGGGCAAATTTAAATTTATTCAAGATCAGATCATGGCTTCAACTTGTGTATAACTGTCTGACAGTATTATGCATTTCAAATTGTACAACCCTTAGTAATTTGGATATATCCTGAGCTACATAAGTCAAATTTAGGTGATTAAAAATGATATGGAAATATAATTCAAATATCTATAGTTTTCATGAAGAAAGTATGGGCAAATTCAAATTTCTTCGAGAGCAAATTACGGCTTCAATTTGGGTATAGCTGTCTGATTGTAGTCTGCATTATAGATTGCACAACCCTTAGTATTTTGGACATATCTTGAGCTAAAGAAGTCAAATTTAGGTGATTCAAATTTATATGGACAGTTAATTCAAATATATACAGCTTTTTATGAAGAAAGTGTGGGCAAATTCAAACGTCTTGAGGAGCGAATTACGGTTTCAATCCATAAATAGTTATCTGATAGCATCAGTCTTAATAATTCAAAATATAGACATTGGACACATCATTTGCACCTCTAACAGCTATATTTTTTAGTATAAATAAATCTAGAGCTGAATGAAAGTTAAGAAACTTATTTATCATACATTATTTCTTAAGCATTCATTGAGCTCTCAAATTCTCTTAAATAATTCTTTATTTATATAACTCTTGTGAGAGTTGGGTGTGTGTTAGAAATAGAATTTCTCTTCATTTTAAATCTTGGATTAGATTAGAAGGGAAGTGAGATTTATTTCTAAAGGAATTGGTTTAAGTGTTATCCATTAAAACACTTGGGTTTTGGTTTTTTGAGTGAGCCTTGAAAACTCATGTTGTAAGTTTATAAGAGTCAGCCATAAAACTCTTGTATAGTCTCAATCTTATGAATAAGATTATGGGTGATTAAAAATCCTAACTTGGGGATAATTTAGGTGGAGATGTAGGATTGTTGTTGAATCCGAACTCCTTAAATCTTTGTTTACTAATGGAATTGGATATAAGACTGGAATGTCTTCATCATCTTCATCATATATTTATTTTGTAAAAGCTTCACATGATTCCACTCCTTCAACCACTAAATCAAATGAGACTCAAGCTTTTGAAGCTAAAAGATCTCATGTGTTAAATAGCAAGGAAAAGTCTCATGAGATTCATCCTTCATTAACATAATGAGGTAAGGCTCAAACTAGAGCACTTAAACCCAAGCATGCTTATATGTACATTAGACATAATTATAATAGGCATGCTACACAATACAATGCACATAAATATGTTGCACAAAATTATTAAAATACACATCATCATTGCCAATGCATGTCTCACTTGATGACACAAAATAATAGGAGATATACACAACACCAAAGGTATGTTGCACACACGAGGAAAGCGTTTCATCCTAGGAGGAATAAATTTAAAAATATTGTATGTTCTTATTGCATGATCAAAGGACATACTAATAATGTATGCTCTTATAGAAGACTGCATATGAATTTACTTCCTATGGATTATCTTAAAACTAATCAACCTAGACTAAGAAAGGTTTGGGTCCAAAAGAACACTTCAATTATATTGTGTAGATGTGCTTGAAATCCACAAGAATAAAAAGTAAGTGGTATCTCGATAATGGATGTTCAAGGCATATGACAGGAGACAAAGAGCAATTCAACAAACTTGATGCTAAGGATGGAGGACACATTACTTTCGGAGATAATGCAAAAGGAAAAATCATTGGCATTAGAGAAATAGGTAATCCTTAATCCTTATCTATACATCATGTGTTGTTTGTTGATGGTCTTAAACACAATCTGCTTAGTATAAGTCAATTATGTGACATGGAAAATAAAGTAACTTTTTATCCTAAAAATTGTTTTGTTAGTAGTCTTGATGAAAATAAAATTATTTTTAGTAGTGAAAGAGTAGACAATGTTTATGTCATTGATTTGAATAAAATTGATAACAAAGACATAAAATGCTTAGTGTCTATCTCCTATAATATATGGACATGGCATAGAAGATTAGGACATGCAAATTTTGAGCTTTTGAATGATCTTTGTAAACATGAACTTGTAATTAGTTTACCTAAACTTGAATTCACTAAAGATAAACCTTATGATGCTTGTCAAAAGGGAAAACAATCAAAGTCCTCATTTAAGCTAAAAAATGTTGTGTCCACCTCTAGGCCACTTGAACTTATACGTATGGATTTATTTGGACCAACTAGAGTTGCTAGTCACGATGGAATGCACTATGCTTATGTATTGGTTGATGACTACTTTAAATACACTTGGGTGTGTTTTATTGCTCATAAGAATGATGCATTTAAAGCTTTTGAATTTTTTTTAAAAAGAGTTAAAAAAAAAGGATTTTGTATTTCATCCATTAAAAGTGATCATGGAACCGAATTTGAAAATAAATTTTTCAAAAACTATTATAATGAAAATGATATTTCTTATACATTTAATCTCCTAGAACCCCTCAACAAAATGGGGTAGTTGAAGGGAAAAATAGAACTCTGTGGAAATGGCTAGAATAATGCTTTATGAGTATAATTTGCCTTTATACTTTTAGGCGGAAGCCATTAACACATCTTGTTATATTTTAAACTGAGTTTTCAAAAGACCAATTTTAAATAAAACATCTTATGAGCTATGGAACAATAGAAAACCCAAAATCTCATATTTAAGAGTATTTGGATGTAAGTACTTTATATTGAACACCAAGGATAATCTTGAAAAATTTTATTCTAAAGCCGATCAAAGAATTTTTCTAAGCTATTCCATCTCTAGCAAAGCATATAGGGTCTTTAATAAGAGAACTGTAGTATTTGAAGAGTCAATGCATATGGTATTTGATGAATCAAACTCACTTGATCCTAGAAAGGATGTTTGTAGTGTTGATGATCTTGTAGGTGTCAATGAGATTATGGAAACATAAGAAGAAAATGTTAGTAAGCCTTTGGAACTTGATGATCAAGGTAAGAAGGAAAATGAAGAGACATCTCAACCTACCTTGAAGGATGAACTTCCAAAGGATTGGCAATTCAAGAAAGCTCACCCTTAAGACCTCATTATAGGTGACACTACAAAAGGGGTAACTACTAGATCTCAATTAAAGTCTACGGTTAATTTAGCCTTCATTTCTCATATTGAACCCAAAAATATTGATGATGCTTTGTGTGATGAATTTTGGGTCCTTGCTATGCAAGAAGAGTTAAATCAATTTGAGAGAAACAAGGTTTGGACTTTGGTTCCCAAACCTAAACATCATCCTATTATAGGCACCAAATGGGTGTTTAGAAATAAGATGAATGAACAAGGTGTCATAACTAAGAATAAAGCTAGACTAGTAGCTAAAGGATATAATCAAGAGGAAGACATTAATTATGATGAAACCTTTGCCCTCATTGCAAGGTTAGAAGCTATTAGGATGCTACTTGCATTTGCATCATACATAAATTTTAAAATTTATCAAATGGATGTTAAAAGTGCATTTTTAAATGGTTTTATTGAAGAGGAGGTATATGCTGAACAACCTCCGGGTTTTGAAAATTATAACTCTCCAAATCCTATTTTTAAATTATTGAAAGCATTATATGGATTGAAACAAGCTCTAAGAGCTTGGTATGAAAGATTGAGTAATTTTTTACTAGAGAAAGGTTTCTCTAAAGGAAAGGTTGACACAACTCTTTTCATAAAGAAATTCAAGCATGATGTATTAATTGTTCAAATTTATGTTGATGATATTATTTTTAGTGCTACTGACCATTGCTTGTGTGAGGAATTTTCTAAGCTAATGTAAGGAGAATTTGAGATGAGTATGATGAGAGAATTTAAGTTCTTTCTTGGACTTCAAATCAAGTAATGTAAATATGAGATTTTCATTAATCAAACCAAATATGCAAGGGACATTCTTAAGAAGTTTGGAATGGATGGAGCTAAATCAAGCAAAACTCCAATGAGCACCACAACCAAACTCAACAAGGATGAGAATGGCAAACTAGTTGATGAAAAGCGATTTAGAGGTATGATCGGATCCCTTCTTTATTTAACCACTAGTAGACCCGATATTATGTTTGCTACTTGCTTGTGTGCTAGATTTCAATCAAGTCCTAGGGAGTCTCATTTGAATGCTATTAAAAGAATTTTCAAATATCTTTGTGGTACAATGCATTTAGGACTTTAGTATCCTAGGAGTTCTTCCTTTGACTTGATTAGTTATTCTGATGCTGACTTTACCGGTAGCTTACTAGATAGAAAAAGCACTTATGGAACTTGAAAAATTTTAGGAAATTGCTTAATTTCTTGGTTTAGTAAGAAATAAGTTTTGATTGCCTTGTCCACTACTGAAGCAGAATATGTGGTGGCTAGTTGTTGTTGCACCTAAGTTCTATAGCAAAAACAATAACTTTTGGACTATGACATTGATATTAATCACATTCCAATTAAATGTGACAATACAAGTGCTATAAATCTTAATAAAAGTCCCATTCAACATTCTAAGACTAAGCATATTGACATTAGACATCATTTCTTGCATGATCATGTGCAAAATGGTGATATTTTTCTTGATTTTGTTGATACTAATCATCAATTAGCAGACATCTTTACCAACCCTCTTTGTGAGGAAAGATTGAATTTTATTAAGCATGAACTTGGTATGATTGATGGCTCAAGGTTGTCTTGATCACTTGTTAAATTGATGAATTGATGTTTGGATTCTTATGTGATCATATGCTTTAAAAAAAAATAAAAAAATTATTTTCAGCGTCATGTATATATTTTGTTTTAAAAGTATTTGCTTTAGCAAATTTACTTCATATACATGATATATTGTATTTCCCATTTGCATGATCTTTGTATTAATTTTATTTGATTTGAATTTATTTCACAAAAAATTTTTATGCATGCATAATAACAATGTAAGTGTGGCTAGTTTGGTCCTTGTAATAAAAAGCCTTATTTTGCTTACTTTGTTTATATATGACATGAATTTTTTTATTTATGCATGACTATCAAGTATGCTTATACTTGCAAAATTCATATTCATGTATAAATTCTTCTTAGGAATGGTTTTTATCTTTAAAAACGAAATGACTTTCATAAAGATTTTGAGTATCTTTGCTTTCATTTTTTTGATTATTGATTTTTTATTCCCTCTGGTATTATTGGCTCCCTTAGGTCTATTTTCCCTTATATCTCTCTCTTTTCTTTTGTCTTTGATAAAGGGGGAGAAGAAGCTATTTGGTTAGGGGATAAATAATTGTGTTTGTATTTAAGATATGCTAATTACCATATGATTATGTATGATTGATTGACTAGCTAAACTTTCTATAATCATGTGACATTTCAATATAGCATATGTACTATTTTATGATGCATTATAGTAGCACTATATGCATATATGTTTGAAATTATTTCCTTCATGTTGTCTAATATTTTTTAATGATCATGTTATCATCATTTGTTATGTTAGGCCATGTTCTTGTCCCTCCTGCTATATTTTATGTTGTTTATATTTTTTTTAAGAAGGAAAACAAAATTTATTTATATTTCTTATCATGTCAAAAAAGGAGGAGAAATAAAGAAATATATTTTGTTAAAGGAATAGATTTGTTAAACCCTTATACATGCTATTATAATTCATTTATATACTATGATACATGATAAATATTGAAATTATGCATATGTTAAGGGGGAGCAAAATACTTTCTCATTTTGAATCTATTTAATTTGAAAGCAGGTGCTATTTTAATTAGATTGCTTATACATGTTATTTATTTTTGTCACACTCACACACATTATTTATTATCTTTTAAAATTGGTTGTCAAAGCCAAAAAGGGGGAGATTGTTGACCATTTGCATGATCAAACTCCAAATTTTGGACTTTGACAGACAATTTTTATACTAATAATTTCAATTAAGTGTGTAGGTAATTATATACCATACATATACCATGCATATACACTTTTGGATAAATAGTGACTTTTCGAGCAAATTGAACCTCTAAGATTCAAGAAGGCTTTTGACATCTTTAGAGCTCTTAAATGAGAAAATGAGCTTTTTGACATTTTAAGTAGACATCTTGAAATTTTTTGAATTGGGCTTATTTGTCAAAATCCAAGTTCATTTGGTTATGCAGATTTTGAGTTGAAATCCACGTATATGTCTGGCATCTCAGACTGCACATCTCTTAGTATTTTGGACATATCTTGAGTTACAGAAGTCCAATTAATGTGATTCAAAATGATATGAAAATATAAGTTAAGTATATACAACTTTAATGAAGAAAATATGGGCAAATTAAAATTTATTCAGGAGCAGATC
This sequence comes from Mallotus nudiflorus, assembly GCA_947683625.1. NCBI lineage: Eukaryota > Viridiplantae > Streptophyta > Magnoliopsida > Malpighiales > Euphorbiaceae > Mallotus > Mallotus nudiflorus. The sequence continues at coordinate 815,753 of CANTUR010000589.1, read as the reverse complement.
ACAGCTTCAACTTGTGTATAGCTGTCTGACAGTATTCTGCATTTCAGATTGCACAACCCTTAGTAATTTAGATATATCCTTAGCTACATAAGTCAAATTTATGTGATTAAAAATGATATGGAAATATAATTCAAATATCTACAGCTTTCATGAAGAAAGTATGGGAAAATTCAAATTTCTTCAGGAGCAAATCACGGCTTTAATTTGGGTATAGCTGTCTGATTGTAGTCTGCATTACAGATTGCACAACCCTTAGTATTTTGGACATATCTTGAGCTAAAGAAGTAAAATTTAGGTGATTCAAATTTATATGGATATTTAATTCAAATATATATAACTTTTATGAAGAAAGTGTGGGCAAATTCAAACGTCTTGAGGAGCCAATTACAGTTTCAATCCATGAATAGTTGTCTGATAGCATCAGTCTTAATAATTCAAAATATAGATGTTGGACACATCATTTGCACCTAAAAAAGCTATATTTTTAGTGTAAATACCTCTAAAGCTGAATGAAAGTTAAGAAACTTATTTATCATTCATTATTTCTTAAGCATTCATTGAGCTTTCAAATTCTCTTAAGTAATTCTTTATTTGTATAACTCTTGTGAGAGTTAGGTATGTGTTAGAAATAGAATTTCTCTTCATCTTAAATCTTGGGTTAGATTAGAAGGGAAGTGAGATTTATTTCTAAAGGAATTGGTTTAAGTGTTGTCCATTAAAACAATTAGGTTTTAGTTTTTTGAGTGAGCCTTGTAAACTCATATTGTAAGGTTATAAGAGTCAGCCATAAAACTCTTGTATAGTCTCAATCTTATGAATAATATTGTGGGTGATTGAAAATCCTAACTTGGGGATAAGTTAGGTGAAGACATAGGATTGTTTTTGAATTCGAACTCCTTAAATCTTTGTGTTCTTCATTCTTCCATCTCAACTTCTATTTAATTCTTATAAAGAATTCTTTTAATTTCTCATTTTTATTTGATAGTCCTATTCACCCCCCTCTTGGACTCTTTTTAGAAGAGATTGGGGCCATTTGTAGATTGCGAAAGAGTGGAGCAAAGAACTTGTGACAACTAACTGAATAAGAGTCAGATGGCTAGCTATTAATAAAGAAGAACCTTCCACTTTGCAAACTTATTACAAATTTTATCAACAATAGGCTTAAGCCATTTTCCTTTGGGAATCCTTAAAAATAAAGGAACCTCAAGTTACGTATAAGGTAAAAAACATCTTCTAATGTCAACCACATGTTGAAGCTTGGTAATGCGATGTTTGCTAACAGTAGGTCTAAAATAAAATTTTGATTTTGACTTATTCATAAGCTGACTAGACATATAACTATAAATTTAAAAATTTTCATTAATGGCCTTAATGTTATGAAGAGAAGCCTTACCAAAAAGAAGAACATCATTAGCATATAAAAGATGAGTAGGGAAATTAGAATTTCTTGTATGATGCATAGGATAAATCACCCCCTTGAGCAACCTTAAGAGAAATGAAGCGGTTAAGGAAATCCTTAGTAAGGCAAAATAATAAAGGGGAAAGGGGATTCCTTACCTTGCTCCTCTCGAACAAGAAAAGTATCCTTGAGGCTTACCATTAATCATAATGGAAAGCCTAGAAAAAGAATATAATAAAAGAATCCAATCCTTGAATTGAAGAGAAAAACTAAATAATTTTAAAACTTCAAGTAGAAAATTCTAGTCAACCGTATCAAAGGCTTTTCTAATATCAATCTTCAACACTATAATGCGCCTAAAACATGCCTTATTAAAAAGATTCACACCTTCAGAGGCTCTAGCAATACAATAAGAAATGTGGCGGTTTTTAATAAACCTAAATTGATTATCCGAAATGATTCTTAAAGTAATCAAAGTAAGGCAATCAACTAGAATTTTAGCAACAACTTTAATACTAAAATTACTTATCATAATTTGGTGAAACTACTCAATAAAAATAGTATGTGGCACTTTAGTAGTAAGAATCATAAAGCTAGAATTAATTCTAAAGGTAATTGTACCTGTAAGAAAGAAGCTATAAACTATAGCACAAACCTCATTCTTTGCCACATCCCAAAAAGTCCTAAAAAAATGCTAGTAAATCCATTAGGCCTAGGGGCACTTTGAGGATCCATATGAAGAATTGCCTCTCGAATATCCTCTTTAGATGGACAATAAACCAAAGACAAATTATCATAATATGTGACTAAACAAGGCACCACTGATTTGATAAAAGAAAGATTAGAAGACATCGAATGATCAACTTTAAAAAGGTGTTAATAGAAATCAATAATATGCTACTCAATAACTACTTTATCATAAGTGATAACCCTATCCACTTTAAGATGATGAATATCTTGGTTTGATTTGTTTCTGGTAAATTATTGATAGAAAAAAGAAATGTTTCTATCCTTTGCAACAAGATATTTAATTTTGCTATATTCATTATAAAAAATCTCTTAATGTTTAAGACAAATATCCAAATTCATATGGGCAAATAATTCCTACCTATGAAGCTCATTTGAAATACTATGAAAAGAAATATCAGATTGAATATTATGTAAAATTGAGCATACCCGATTAATATTTTGATTAAGATGCCTAAAAACATCATAGTTCCAAGATCTGAGATTTGCTCTCAACCTCTTCAACTTAACACTAAGAAGCTATTTAGGATGAAGGTTGGAAATGGAATAGTGTTAGTGATATGCACTAGGTCAATATTTTATAATTATGTATTGACTTTCTTATTTTATTAACAAAGTTGTATTTCATTATCATTTGATTTTCTATGAATGGTTAATTCTTACTAAGGCCATCAAGTATGTGACTTGATAGTAAAACCCTTAGATTAAAATAAGAGTTCTATTCTAATTATCCCTAGCCATTTATTCATTATATAAATATTAAAGTATTAAGGCTAGTGTAATGTTGATTGATGGTTATATTTTACTAATTATGAATATGAGATATTAAGTCAACTCATAGGTACATGATGAGAGATCATGTACTGGATTGACCCACTATGAGAATACTATATAGATTATTGTCATAAGTGTTTCTCATCACAATAATTTTCTTTCAGTCCTTTGACCTTGAAATCATCATGGATTTCTATATAGCTATTTTATGTTTTGGTACATTCTAACATTGTCTTTAATCGGACAATTACATATGATGTTGTTGGATATGAAATTAGTTATATGAGGAATATGAGTGATTTAGAAGGAATTTATCCCTCATTAATATGAGAAAGATATCTATGGGCCCCTTGATGAGATAGACTAAAGGAAAATGCATGGCCATGCTGAAATGAATTAATAAAGAGTTATCATTTTTAGTCTACTTGGAATCAAGTCATAATATTGAACTATATAAGGATGACATTCTATACCTTATGTTCAATTAAGATATCATGTGATAAAGGGATGATAAAATTCATTGTAATTAGGTTATGTCAGATTATTGATTTCACATGACTTGGGTAGTCATAATGTCTTGCTAGAGGCCACTTATAACTTGTAGGCCTAAAAAGAGATTTAGGTCCACTGCCAATGTTATGTGAACGTATAGGGTCACACATTTAGAACAAGCCCAAAATGAATGTGGGTTTAATAAGCCCAAAATAAACTTTATGGAAATAAATAATTAAACTGTTTTATTTATTTAAGATAAATGTTATTTTAAATAAATAAATAAGATATTATTTTTGATTTTTTTAAAACAAAATCAGAATATAATAAATGGGAAATTACCAAAAGGTCATTGGTAGGTGAAACCCTAATTTGGAGTCTATAAATATGTTATATTCTCTAGGGTTTAACTCACTTGTTTTTCTTGCCTCCAAATTCTTTTTCTCTCTTCTTAGAAAACAAACACAGAGTTTTTCTTTTATTCTTGATTTGTGAGACAATCAAGAAAATTGCTAGCACACACTCCAATTCATTTTTATGAAGGGTTGTTCGTGTGGATACCTATAGAGGACACATCCTTTTGGAGACATCTAGATTCGAACAACCAAAGCAAAAAGCTCGAGGTAAGGTGTCATCAGTATGAACCTCCTCTCATCCTTCCAGAAAATCTTGCCTCTTTTGCATTTTGGTGAGATTCTTGAAACCCTAGATTTAATCAAGTAGTTAAATTACATGGATCCAGGTTTGGGAACGTGATAAATTTTAATTTTTTGCTGCGTTTGTATCACGAAACCCTATAGTGGTTTCAGAGCCACTTGTAATTCGATTAATTGATTATGTGTATATGTGATATATATTAGGGTTTTGATTCGTTATTGAAAAAAGGGTTTTCAAAATTATCAAAAAGGGTTTTGATTTGTTTTGTGACAATTCTTAGTAATCTATTTGAAAATAGAATTAAACATCAATTTGATTAATGTTTATAATGGTTTGATGTGATTAAACTAAAAGTAGTTTTTAATTTTATGAATTCAAAATGCTGTTTCATGAAAAATAAATTCAATATGCTGTTTTACTGAAAACGAATTTTGTATGATGTTTTTATGAAAAACGAATTAAGTATAATGTTTTATTAATGCGATTTAATGAAACAAAAATTTTGTTTTTGAAAACCTAATCACTTAAGGATTTATATCTGTTATGTATTCTGTTTTGATTAATATTATTAATTGAAATAATATATTAGTTTTCTGTTTTAATTAGGAAAATCATTTTCTATTTTGATCAGGAAAATTGTTTTTGATTAAATCTAAAACAAAAATTTTGTGATTATGCAAATTATGTGTTAAGGGGAAATCTGTTTAAATGTTAAACAGATTATGTAGAATGGATATGTTTTATATAGATTTTTTCAAGCTGTAATTTTAATTATAAAAATTAGGGTTTTCTTAATGGATGCATTTATTTAAATTTTTTTTATATGTTTTGATCGGATTTTTTAGATTATAAGTTGTTTACAGAAAGTGATGTTGTTTTAGGCAGTTGTTAATTCAATAATATGATTACAAAAATTGGTTAGTTGCTTCCTTGACGCAAATTAGGGTTTTAAGGTGGTTATTTTAATTGAGCATTTTTGTTTGTTTTTGAACAGATTGATTTTATAGTAATTTGATTATGAAAATTCATTAACGTTTAGAAATTTGAAAAGCAATTCGCCAAGAGCTAAGGTAAAGTGTTTACCGTTGGACCAGCTAACTGGCCAGCGGGACCGCCATTTGGGGCGCTACCCCTTGGACTTTGCCAGGGGCGCTGCCCCTTGGATTGTGCCAGGGGCGCTTCCCCTTGGAACCCACCTAGGGGAGTTGCCCCTAGGACCCTGCAAGGGGTGCTGCTCCTTGACCCTGAAAGAATTGTCACATTATTATTTTTTTAAACATAATAATTGTATTTGCTAACTAAATAGATTATTATGTTATACATGTTTGTTGTTTAATGCATGGTGCATAGCATGGTCCTTAGACTAATGTGATTGGATTTAATTTTTATAGGTTATAATTTTAAATACGGCCTGCGAGTCTTTTTTGTTTTGTTGTATTTATTTTATTAGAATAGTGTAGAATAAATTACAACAATTTATGTAAATTAAGACCCATTGTGCAATTCAAGTTGGAGGCCTAGGATGGAGATCCAAGGTAGGAACCAAAGAAGGAGATCCATGGTAGAAGATGGAGATCCAACTTGGAGGCTTAATTTGTAATTATAATATTACCTAGGTTTGACTTTTGATCTTCATATTGGCTTATGAAGATCAACTTAGATTTGGGTCATGCTATGTCACATTTATTTTAGTTGTTATGTATGTGATGCCATACAATACAACATAATAATAACTAAATAAGATTAAATAAAGATGAACCCTCATTTAATATTAAGTCATTATAATGCCTCTCATAAATTCAACACTTGTTAAGCCTTAGATTATTATATATGGGCCTGCCAAAGCAGGGTGTATAAATTTATCTGGGGAAGGCAAGTTGGATAATGGTGCTATCCAAACATTTGATATGGTTTAATTTAACTAGATTATCAAAATGCTTTTGGACCTAGGTCATTAAAAGGGATTTTTAGCCATGACATGTGATGTCAAATCCCATACCATCCAAGAGTTACATGAGATGTAATTGTTAAGAGTTGTCTACCTAAATAACCATATTTTAGGCGATGAGCTAAAGCTCACTTAGAGTATGGTAAATATGGATCTTGGCCCACTAAAATTTGTAAATTAACTTAGAAGGTTATTGATTTAAGTAAATTTAGTGGGAGTTTTTAATTATGCCTCATACATATTTAATAAAATACTGAATGGACTTTGCATTTATTTGTTGTAAATAATGGCTTCAAACACTACACCTACCATGTCACTGTGATCGATCCTTGAGAAGGATAAGCTGAATGGGACTAACTTTCTTGACTAGTATAGAAACCTAAGAATTTTTCTTAGGCTTGAGAGAAAGGAATACATCCTTGATCAACCCATCCCTGAGGATCCAGCTGCCAATGTTCCTGGAGCACAAGGGGATGCTTATAACAAGCATCTTAATAATTCTACTAATGTCACTTATGTTATGCTTGGATGTATGGAGTTTAACCTATAAAAATAGTTAATGGAAATGGAGGCTTATACTATGATAGGCCATCTCAAGGAAATGTTCCAAGAGAAAGCCAGAATTGAAAGGTTCAATACCATCAGGGCATTGCTTTCCTGCAAGCTGACTACTAGTGGCTTTGTTAGTCCTCATGTTCTCAAGATGAAGGGTCATCTTGATCACTTGGACAAGCTTGGTCTTAAGATTGAACAAGAACTGGCTGTGGATATTATTCTCCAATCTTTGCCTGAAGCTTATGATAGCTTTGTTATGAATTTCAATATGCATAGTATAGAGAAGACTATTTTAAAGTTGCATGGGATGCTGAAAACTACTGAAAAGAACATCAAGAGTAACACCAAGGATGTTCTCATGGTCAATAAGGGAAAGGGGATGAAAAGGGTTGGAAAGGGAAAAGGTAAGGTCTCTAAAGGCTTTCAAAAGCCCAAGCCAAAGCCCAAGCCTAAATCCAAAGCTGAACCCATAGCAAAGGAAGGAATTTGCTTTTTTTGTAATGAGCTAGGCCACTGGAAAAGAAATTGCAAGCTCTATTTGGATGATCTGAAGAAGAAAAAGGGTGGTGAGACTACCTCTTTAGGTATTTATGTTATAGAATTAAATCTATCTGCTTCTGATTTTGATTCTTGGGTTTTAGATACTGGATCAGGATCTCACATTTGTACAAATGTGCAGGGTCTAAAAAGGAGTAGATTATTGGCAAGAGGCGAAGTGTACCTACGAGTTAGTAATGGAGCAAGAGTTGCTGCTTTAGCTATAGGAACTTATGAGTTACCTTTGCCTAGTGAACTTGTTTTATCTTTAGAAAATTGTTATTATGTACCTACTATGGGTAGGAATATTATTTTTATTTCTTGTTTGGACAAGAAAGGGTTTGAATTTATTATTAAGAATAATAAATGTGATATTTATCAGGATAACATTTTCTATGGATATGCTCCATGCACTAATGAACTTTATGTTTTAGATGCTGAAGACACTAATGAAATGCCAATTCATAACATTAATACAAAGAAGTCTAAATCTAATGATTTAAACTTGACCTATCTCTGGCATTGTCGTTTAGGCCATATAAATGAGAAACACATTTCAAAGCTACACCAAAATGGGCTTTTAAATTCATTTGATACATGTGAATCTTGTTTACTTGGAAAAATGACTAAAACAACTTTTACTGGATAGAGTGAGAGGGCTAATGACTTATTGGGCCTAATAAATTATGATGTATGTGGATCATTAAGCTCAACTGCTAGAGGAGGTTTTCAGTACTTCATAACTTTTATAGATGATTTCAGTAGATATGGTTATTTCTATCTAATGAAATATAAATCTAAATCTTTTGAAAAGTTCAAAATTTTCAAGAAAGAAGTACAAAATCAACTTGGTAAAAATATTAAAACACTAAGATCTGATCGAGTTGGTGAATATTTAAACCAAGAATTTACAGATCATCTTAGAGATTGTGGGATTGTTTCACAATTGACTCCTCCAAGTATACCATAATGGAATAGTGTGTCTGAATGCAAAAATTGGACTCTATTGGATATTGTTCAATTTATGATGAGTCAATTTGATCTTCTAATCTCTTTTTGGGGATATGCTTTAGAAACTGTTGCATTCATTTTGAATAGAGTTCCATCGAAGGCAGTTGAAAAGACACCATATGAGACATGGACTAGAAAAACTCCCAGTTTGTCTTTTCTTAAGATTTGGGGATGTGATGCTTTTGTGAAGCATTAAATCTTAGATAAACTAGCACCCAAATCTGAAAAATGCCTTTTTGTGAGATATCCTAAAGAAACTAAAGGATATTACTTCTACAATGCAATTGAGAAAAAAGTGTTTGTGTCTCAGAATGGTGTATTTTGGAAAGAGAGTTTATTTCCAAAGTAACCAGTAGGAGCATAGTACAACTTGAAGAAATTCAAGGCCCATAAAATAGTGTTGTACTTGATATGGAACCGCAGCTGAATCAACAAGTAGTTGTTGAGCCTGCATAAGTACTAGAAGGCCCAAGGAGGTCTAGTAGGACACATCAAATCCCCATGAGATGTGGATTTCTTATAACCGATGATAATGATGTGTTAATTGTGGATCAAAATAAGCCCACATCCTATCAGGAGGCCATAAATAGTCCTGACTCTGAGAAATGGCTTAAAGCCATGAGATCAGAAATGTAATCCATGTATGATAATCAAGTATGGACCTTGATTGACCCAAATGACGGTTTAAAAACTATTGGGTACAAATGGGTTTTTAAAAAGAAAACTGATATGGATGGCAATGAGTATACAAGACTGGTTGCAAAAGGTTTTAAACAAACACATGGTATAGACTATGATGAAACCTTTTCACCAGTGGCTATGCTAAAATCTATTCGAATTCTCCTTGCCATAACTGCATACTATGATTATGAGATATGGTAAATGGATGTCAAAACAACATTTCTTAATGGAAACTTAATTGAGGATGTGTACATGACATAGCCAGAGGGTTTTGTCAATCCTGAGAATTCTGGAAAGGTATGCAAGCTTCAAAGATCCATTTATGGATTGAAGCAAGAATCTCAGAGTTGGAATTTTCATTTTGATGAAGTAGTCAAAGAATTTGGCTTCATTAAAAATGAAGATGAACCTTGTGTATACAAGAAAGTTAGTGGGAGTGCTATTATGTTTTTAGTGTTGTATGTGGATGACATACTGCTCATTGGAAATGATATCCCTATTTTAAAAAATGTTAAATCATGGTTAGGGAATTATTTCTCAATGAAAGACTTAGGTGAAGTTGCTTATTTATTAGGCATCAAGATCTATAGAGATAGATCTAAAAGGCTTATTGGCCTAAGTCAAAGCACTTATATTGATAAGGTATTGAACAAGTTTAGAATGAAAGATTCCAAGAGAGGATTCTTGCCAATGTCGCATGGCATTAGTCTCAGCAAGACTCAGTGTCCCATGACATAAGATGAGTGAGACTGCATGAGTAAGATTCCATATGCTTTTGCTGTTGGATCTATCATGTATACAATGTTGTGTACTCGACCTAATGTTTCATATGCCTTAAGCACAATGAGCGGATGCCAGTCAGACCCAGGTGAAAGTCATTAGACAATAGTTAAAAATATCCTTAAGTACTTGAGAAGAACTAATGATGCATTTTTACTGTATGGTGGTAAGGAAGATGAGATAGTTGTAAATGGTTACACATATGCCAGCTTCCAAACTGACAAGGATGATTTTTTATCATAGTCAGGATATGTGTTTTGTTTGAATGGAGGTGCAGTGAGCTAGAGGATTTCCAAGTAAAACACCGTTGCTGATTCTACAATAGAAGCTGAGTACATAACTACCTAAGAAGTAGCTAAGGAGGCTATTTGGATCAAGAAGTTCATAACTAGACTAGGTGTTATTCCTAATATATCAAATGTAGTGAACTTGTATTGCGACAATAATGGAGCTATAGCCCAGGCTAAGGAGCCCATATCACATCAGAGATCCAAACACATACTTAGGCATTATCATCTCATTTGAGAAATCATTGAGAGAGGAGACATCAAGATATGCAGAATACCTACAAATGATAATGTTACTGATCCACTGACTAAGCCTCTTCCACAGCCTAAACATGAGAGTCATACTAGGTCCATGGGTATTCGATACGATGTTGATTGGGCCTAGTGCAATTGGGAGATTGTTAGTGATATGCATTAGGTCAATCATTTGTGATTATGTATTGACTTTCATATTTTATTAATAAAGAGGTATTTCATTATCATTTGATTTTATGATAATTATATGAATGGTTAATTCTTACTAAGGTCATCAAGTATGTGACTTGATAGTAAAACCCTTAGATTAAAATAAGAGTTCTATTCTAATTATCCCTAGCCATTTTTTCATTGTATAAATATTAAAGTATTAAAGCTAGTATGATGTTGACTGATGGTTATGTTTTACTAATCATGAATATGAGATATTAAGTCAACTCATAGGTACATGATGAGAGATCATGTACTGGATTGACCCACTATAAGAATACTACATAGACTATTGTTATAAGTATTTCTCATCACAGTAATTTTATTTCGATCCTTTGACCTTGAAATCATCATGGATTTCTACATAGCTATTTTATATTTTGACACATTCTAACATTGTCTTTAATTAGACAATTAAACAAGATGGTGTTGGATATGAAATTAGTTATGTGAGAAATGTGAGTGATTCAAAAGGAATTTATCCCTCATTAATATGAGAAAGATATCTATGGGCCCCTTGATGAGATAGACTAAAGGAAAATGCATGGCCATGCTAAAATAAATTGATAAAGAGTTATCATTATCAAGCTACTTGGAATAAAGTCATAATATTGAACTATATAAGGATGACATTCTATGGCTTATATTCAATTAAGATATCATGTGATAAAGGGATGATAAATTCATTGTAATTAGGTTATGTCGAATTATTGACTTCACATGACTTGGGTAGTCATAATGTCTTACTAGAGGCCATTTATGACTTGTAGGCCTAAATAGAGATTTAGGCCTACTGCCAATATTGTGTGAACCTATAAGGTCACACACTTAGAACAAGCCCAAAACGAATATGGGTTTAATAAGCCCAAAATAAAATCTATGGAAATAAATAATTAAAGTGTTTTATTTATTTATTTATTTAAGATAAATGTTATTTTAAATAAATAAATAAGATATTATTTTTGATTTATTTTAAAACAAAATCAGAATATAATAAATGGGAAATTACCAAAAGGTCATTGGTAGGTGAAACCCTAATTTAGAGTCTATAAATATGTTATATTCTCTAGGGTTTAACTCACTTGTTTTTCTTGCCTCCAAATTCGTTTTCTCTCTTATTAGAAAACAAACACAAAGTTTTTCTTTTGTTCTTGATTTGTGAGACAATCAAGAAAGTTGTTAGCACACACTCCAATTTATTTTTGTGAAGGGCTGTTCGTGTGGACACTTATAGAGGATGCTTCCTTTTGGAGACGTCTAGATCCAAACAACCAAAGCCAAAAAGCTCGAGGTAAGGTGTCACCAGTGTGAACCTCCTCTCATCCTTCTAGAAAATCTTGCCTCGTTTGCGTTTTGGTGAGATTCTTGAAACCTTAGATTTAATTAAATAGTCAAATTATATAGATCCGAGTTTTAGGTTTTGTGATACCAACGTAGTGAAAATATAAAAATTTTATCATGTTCATAATTATATGTATAAGAATCCTAATCCAATATCTAATACCCAAGAATCAAAAGCAGAAGTAGATAAATTTAATTCTATAACATGAATACCTAAAGAGATAGTCTCACCACCCTTTTTCTTCTTCAGATCATCCAAATAGAGCTTGCAATTTCTTTTCTAGTGGCCTAACTCATTATAGAAAAAGAAAATTCCGTCCTTTGCTTTGGGTTCAACTTTGGATTTGGGCTTGGGCTTTTGAAAGCCTTTAGAGATCTTGCCCTTATCCTTTCCAACCCTTTTCATCCCCTTTCCCTTATTAACCATGAGAACATCCTTGGTGTTACTCTTGATGTTCTTTTCAGCAGTTTTCAGCATCCTATGCAACTTTGAAACATTCTTCTCCATACTATGCATATTGAAATTCATAACGAAGCTATCATAAGCTTCAGGCAAAGATTGGAGAATAATATCCACAGCCAGTTCTTGTTCAATCTTAAGACCAAGCTTATATAAGTGATCAAGATGACCCTTTATCTTGAGAACATGAGAACTGACAGAGCCGCTAGTAGTTAACTTGCAGGAAAGCAATGGCTTGATGGTATTAAACCTTTCAATTCTGGCTTTCTCTTGGAAAATTTCCTTGAGATGGCCTATCATAGTATAAGCCTCCATTTTCATTAGCTACTTTTATAGCTCAGACTCCATACATCTAAACATAACACAAGTGACATTAGTAGAATAATTAAGATGCTTGTTATAAGCATCCCTTTTTGCTCTAGGAGCATTGGCAGTTGGTTACTCAGGGATGGGTTGATCAAGGATGTATTCCTTTCTTTCATGCTTAAGAACAATTCTTGGTTTTTGTACCAATCAAGAAAGTTAGTCCCATTGAGCTTATCCTTCTTAAGGATCGATCGCAGTGACATGGTAGGTGTAGTGTTTAAAGTCATTATCTACAACAAATATATGCAAAGTATATTCAGAATTTTAATAAATATGTATGAGGCATAATTAAAAACTCCCACTAAATTTACTTAAATCAATAACCCTCTAAGTTAATTTATAAATTTTAGTGGGCCAAGATCTATATTTCACCATACTCTAAGTAAGCTTTGGCTCATTGCCTAAAATATGGTTATTTAGGTAGACAACTCTTGTCAATTACATCTCATGTAACTCTTGGATGGTATAGGATTTGACATCACATATCATGGCTAAAAATCCCTTCTAATGCCCTAGGTCTAAAACCATTTTGATAACCTAGTTAAGTCAAACCATATCAAATGTTTGGATAGCACCATTATCCAACTTGCCTTCCCGGGATAAATTTATACACCTTACTTTGGGAGGCCCATATATAATAATCTAAGGCTTGATAAGTGTTGAATTTATGGGAGGCATTATAATGACTTAATATTAAATGAGGGTTCGTCTTTATTTAATCTTATTTAGTTATTGTTATGTTGTATTGCATGACATTATATGGCATCACATACATAACAATTAAAATAAATGTGATATAGCATAGCCTAAATCTAAGTTGATCTTCATAAGCCAATATGAAGATCAAACATCAAACCTAGGTAATATTACAATTACAAATTGAGCCTCCAATTTGGATCTCCATCTTCTACCATGGATCTCCTTCTTTGGTTCCCGCCTTAGATCTCTATCCTGGGCCTCCAACTTGAATTGCACTATGGGTCTTGATTTACATAAATTGTTGTAATTTATTCTACACTATTCTAATAAAATAAATACAATAAAACAAAAATGACTTGCATGTCATATTTAAAATTACAACCCATAAAAATTAAATATAATCATATTGGTCTAAGGGCCATGCTATGCACCATGCATTAAACAATAAACATGTATAACATAATAATCTATTTTAGCAAATCCAATTATTATGTTTTAAAAAAATAATAATAATTTGACAATTCTTTTGAGGTCAAGGGGCTGCGCCCCTTGCGGGGTCCTAGGGGTAGCACCCCTTGGCGAATTCCAAGGGGCAGTGCCCCTGGCGGGGTCCAAGGGGCAGTGCCCCAGGTGTTGGTCCTATTGGCTAGTCAATGGGTCCGACGATAAACACTTTACTTTAGCTCTTCGGTGAATTGCCTTTCAAATTTCTGAACATTAATGAATTTTTATAATCAAATAACTATAAAATCAATCTATTCAAAAACAGACAAAAATGCTAATTAAAACAGCCACCTTAAAACCCTAATTTGCATCAAGGAAGCAACTAACCAATTTTCGTAATCATGTTACTGAATCAGCTGTTGCCTAAAACGACATCACTTTCTGTAAACAGCTTATAGTCTAAAAAATCCGTTTAAAACAGATCAAAAACAATTTTTTTTAAATAGACACATCCATTAAGAAAACCTTAATTTCTGTAATCAAAATTACAGCTTGAATGAATTTGTATAAAATAGATCCATTCTGCAAAATCTGTTTAACATTTAAACAGATTGCCCTTTAACACATAATCTACATAATCAAAAAATTTATGTTTTAGATTTAATCAAAAATGATTTTCTTGATCAAAATAGAAAATGATTTTCCTAATTAAAATAGAAAACAAATATGTTGTTTTAATTAATCATATTAACCAAAACAGAATAAATAACATATATAAATCCTTAAATGATTAGGTTTTCAAAAATAGAATTTCTGTTTCATTAAATTGCATTAATAAAACATTATACTTAATTCATTTTTCATAAAAACATCATACAGAATTCATTTTCAGTAAAACAACATACTGAATTTGTTTTTCATGAAACAACATTCTGAATTCATAAAATCAAAAACTGCTTTTAGCTTAATCATATTAAACCATTATAAACATTAATCAAATTAATGTTTAATTCTGTTTTCAAATAGATTACTAAGAATTTTCACAAAACAAATCAAAACCCTTTTTGATAATTTTGAAAACCCTTTTAAAAAATGAATCATAAACCCTAACATATATCATATATACACAGAATCAATTAATTGAATTATAAGTGGCTCTAACTTTGTTTAATGTTTAATTCAGTTAGAATATTAGCTTATGAAGATCAAAGGTCAAACCTAGGTAATATAACAATTACAAATTGAGCCTTCAATATGAATCTCCATTTTCTATCATGAATCTCCTTCTTAGGTTCCCACCTTGGATGCTAAGAGTGCAAAATAAAATCCTAAAGCCTTGGATGTGAAATCCACAGAGTTTGGAAGCTAAACAAGATATATAAATCCACCAATTAAAAAGTTGCAAATTACCCAAGGCTATAACTAATATACTTTCCACTCGATTAGTACCATGACACCAATTAGACCATGTGTAAGTAGGTCCACCAGTAGGAGTATCAGAAAGGAGGTAATCATTAATAAAATTACCAAATTCTTTATTAGGACCCAAAGCCGGAGATCTTCCAATTTTTTCATGAGCACCCAACACAGTGTTAAAATCTCCAATAACACACCAACTGGAATCAAAGTTAGTAGAAAGAGTATGTAGATTAAACCAAAGCTCCAATTTGTGATTTATCCAAATACTTCCATAGATAAAAGATAATCTTTGCATAAAGTGAGGCAAAGAAATGTCTACAGTAATATGTTGCTCATGCATATGAATAAAAGACACAAAAGGACCATCGGTTTTGGCCATAAGCCAAAAAGAAGGCAATGTTCGATCATTACAAGTAATGAAAGAGAAATTTAAATGGTTTTAAAAAGAATTTAGACTAGTAAAAAGTTCAACAATATGCTCAACAATATAGACAAAGTTAGGAGAGTATGTCGATAAAAAGAAATTAAAGTTCTTTGAGCATTTGGGTTACCCACATCACGATAATTCCAATAGAAGAGCTTTATAAATTTAGTTTTTCTAGTTTTTGGGGAACTCATTTCAAAAGAGTTACCTTATATTTCTATAGTCCTGATTGTGTTTTTTTTCTTGTAACCATATGCCAAGGCTTCTCATCCATTTCTACTTCATCTGCCTATAAAAGAGCATTATAGGGGTTAATGTCATTATGATCCCAAGTTGCATTAGCTTGCTGATTAGACTCTACATGATCATCTTAGGGAGCCATATAATCATTTATCAATGCAACAGGTATAGCATTTGGTAATACCAACGAAGGAGTTGCCTGAGAAGATTCACATCTAGCGTTAGTGTGGATTATAATGGCTTGAGGGTCAACAGTATTTGTCAGCACAATATTTTTCTGAGGAGATTAACACACACATCAACAATGTGATCAGTTGTTTCATTAGGTATTAGCATCCTTTCTTCAATAAGTATTCTCCATATGATGGGGTGCAGTATCGGCTTTAAGTTCAGACTGAAGTTGATCAAAAGTGTTTCTAATGGGAATGTAGTAGCAGTAACAACTTTTGCCTTCCAAATGCATTTTAGTTCCTTAGGTTTTTTTGTTCTTAGGCACAAAGGCATAGACTTTGAAATCTTTTTACTATGAACCTATAATCTTGAGAATAATGTCCCATATTAAAGCAAATATGGCAAAAATTTGGTAAATTTTTATTGGGTTTTTCATTTCCATATGTAGTGAAAAAATTAAATTTTAATAATAAACCCGAACCAGGATCCAAGTAATTCGATTAATTGATTAAATCTAGTGTTTTCATTTTCTTACCACAAATGCAGAAGGGGCAAGAAATCTGGAAGGAAGAGAGAAGGCTCACTTCGGTGACACCCTACCTTGACCTTTTAATTTAATAGTTTATATTTGAGACGTCTCTAAAAGAATTCATCCTCCATAAGTGTCCACATGAACAACCTTTGATTTGAAAATGAATACTTATGTGATAGCACCTTTCTTGATTTCTCACAAATTAAGAATTAAAAAGAACTATGTATTTTTTTTAAAAAAAAAGAGAAAACGAATTTGGTGGCAGAATAATGAGAGTGTATAAAATCCTAGAGAATATAACATATTTATAGACATTTAAATTAGGGTTTCACTTTCCAAATAACCTTTTAGTAATTTCTCACTTATTCTTATTCTAATTTTATTTAAATTAAATCAAAAATAATATTCTATTTATTTAAGATAATATTTACCTTAAATAAATTAATAAATATTTTATTTATTTATTTCCACAGAGCTTATATGGGCTTATTAAACCTATATTTATTTTGGATTTGTTCAAAGTGTGTGACCCTATATGTTCATATGACGTTGGCAATGGCTTTAAATCTCTATTTAGGCCTACAAGTCATAGGTGGCCTCTAGCAAGATATTTTAACTACCCAAGTCATGTGAAGTCAATAATCTGATATAACCTAATATACAATAAATATTCTAATCCCTTGGTCACATGATATCTTGATTGAACATAAGACATATATTATGTCATCCTTACAGAATTTAATCTTATAATTTCTTGATTCTAAGTAGACTGAGAATGATAACTCTTTATTAATTTACTTTAGCATGACCATGCATTTTCCTCAGTCAATCTTATCAAGGGCCCATAGATATCTTACTCATATTAAATGAGGAAAAAATTCCTTCTCAATCACTCACATTTCTCACATAGCTCATTTTATAATTAACAACAGCCTATTTTATCATCCGGTTAAAGATTATGTAAGATTGTGTCAAGATATAAAATAGTTATGTAGAAATCCATAGTGATTTCAAGGTTAGAGGACTAAGCTAATATTACTATAATGAGAATTACTTATGTCAATTATCTATGTATTATTCTCATGATGGGTCAATCCAGCACTTTATTTCTTAAATAAGTACCTATGAGTTGACTTAATATCTCATATTCATATTAGTAAAACATAATCATCAATCAACACCATACTAGCCATAATACATTATTATGACTAGGGATAATTTGAATAGAACTTATATTTAATCTAAGGGTTTTACTATCAAGTCAATACTTGATGACCTTAGTAAGAATTGATTATTCAAGTAATTATCATAACACAAAATGATAATGAAAAATGTCAGTTTATTAACTAAAATGATAAAGTCAAAACATGGTCATACATGATTGATATAGTGCGTATCACTAACAATTTTCATAAACAACTTCAATGAAAAAGGCTTTTTCTAACTTGTTCAATTAAGAGAGATTCAGGGAGATTATTAGACAAATCAATATCAATGTGCACTCTTGTATAATGTCCAAATTCTCTATTAATTGAGGCATTATCAATTTTCAAAGGAATGCCAATTCCTTTTACAATCGAAGTCAGAATCTATAGGTGCCAATATTCCCACAGAAGCTTATAGAATTGCAACCAAGTTTGAGTTTATGGCCTTTGTATTGATGGATCAAAATTTGGAGTCCAATGTTGTAGTATAAGAATACCAGGTTTCAGCGTTATTGGACCCCTACTCTATATCAAATTTTTTTAGTGTTGGAATTGAGAATTACATGGTAGAAACCCTGGCCTAATGAAAGCAGTTTCCATTTGCTTTTAATTCTCTAATTTGAAGAGATTTTGAGTTTTAATTTCGCAAGCTTTCATGGAGAATCCCCTTTTGAAAGAATGATTCTGGCAATAAGCACATGTTGATAAGATGCGAGCTATTATTCATAGATTTGTTGATTAATCTTAATAGCAATATAGTTGCCTTTATTGGATGTAATAACATCCTTAATAGGAAAAATTAGATTAGCTGGTGCAACAGCTGCCGCATAAGAAAGCTTTTATGTAGGAATTGTGGTCGTGTAAAGAACATATTGTGATGACTGAGATAATCTGTAGTGGATGAGCAAAGCAGGTGTAGCCAAAAGGTAGCACTTGTAATTGGAAACAACGATAAGAGTTAGCAGAGAATTAGTGCTGCCCTATACTTTTAGTTTACTTACATTTTTGATACAATATCTTCATTACAATAAATTTTATGTTTTTTTATATAATATCCTTATTACATTATATTTTACGTTTTTGATACAATATCATTGCACCAAAATAATAAATTTATGTGATCGCTAATTAAATAGATTAAAAAAAATTCCTAATTATTAATGAATTTTTATTTTTAAAATATTTTTTTGTATATTTTGGTTTACTTTTTGTATATTTTGGTTTACTTGTTGTATATTTTTAGTTTATTTTTTATATATTTTATGTTTTTGATATAATATCTTCATTACAATATATTTTAAGTTTTTGATACAATATCCTTATGACAATAAATTTTACATTTTTGATACAATATCATTGCACCAAGACAATAAACTTCATGTGTTCGCTACTTAAATAGATTAAGAAAAATCACTACTAATTATTAATGAATTTTTATTTTTATTCTAAAAAGTAAAAGAAAAAAAAAAAAAGCATGTGGAGATGAATTCCAATGGAGGAATTTTCCTTCAAACTAAATCCATGATGTTTGATTCTAATTAATGAAATTTTATTTTCTCAAAAAAATGAAGGAACTTTAACTAATAAAAAATTAGTTTAATGATACTATTGGAACTTTAACTATTTTATTTATAGTATTATTTCGTTTTGTATTTATTTTGATCTATTGGAATAAAAAAAATTTAAAAATGATGGTAAATTTATTAAAAATAAAGTGAAAATAAAAATAAAAATAAAAATAAAAATGGAGAAAAAAATAAAAATAAAAAAGATTATACTTCAATATAAAATATCAAAAAATATATGAAATAAAAATTTAGAAAAATATATTGGCTAATGTTACATTAATAAAAAAGATCGAGAAAATAAGAAAATAAAGAAAATAAAAATTTTGAAAAAGAAAAAAAGAAAAAAGGAGAGAAATAAAAATAAAAAGAAAATAAAAAGAAAAAAGAAAGGAAAGAGGAAAAATAAAAATAAAAAATAAGAAAAAAATGAGAAAAAATTTAAGGAAAAGAGAAAAGTAATGAAAAAAGGAGAGAGAAAATAAAAATAATAAAAAAAAAGGGAATGAGAAAAAAATAAAATAAGAGGAAAATTAATGTAAAAGGAAGAAAGTTAAAAAAATAAAAATAAATTAATAAGGAAAAATAAAATAAGGTATAGGCTAAGCTCTTGCAACCTTTTCAGGATTAAATTTGCAGAATCACCAAGAATAATTCTTGAATTATCACCTCAAAAGGGTCGGGTGGAATCTACCTACTAGGTTATAATACCTCTCCTACTAACACTAATAATTAACAATGGTAATGGATGCTAATAAGCAATACCATATTTACAAAAAATTTACAACACATATTCTATATTTTTATGTTTGATCAATAAAATTAAAATATGTGCGTTTTATATTACAAATTGGCCATTAAGCGTCATACATTCAAAGCTATTTGTAAGATAATAGTAATATCATATGTTGCGGAAGTATGGAAATGGAGAGAAATTTTATATGGATTCAGGCTTATGATGACTTGAAAGGCCACTGGAGTATGTTTCCTTCTACTTTATTTTCTTCGGTGATGAATTTCTCGTTTATTTTGTTTTTGGGAGAGACAAGTAGGACTGGGTGGGAGTTGTGAGACTCTAGTTTTTTTCTGTTGTTGAGGTTCCATTGCTTGATGATTATGGTAATGGTGATGTGTATTTTCTTTGGATATGTTACTTAATGTGTCTGCAATACACATCCATCCACAATGTTCTTTAAAGAATGCTTCAGAAATACGTTCATGTTAGAATCGATTTTTTCTTAGATTTTAACTTCCAATGCCGATTGCCATCAGAAGCCCCTCTCCGACCACGTGAAAAGCCGATTGTAAAGTAGAAATATTTCCAGAGCATCCAGAAGCACACATATTTGAAAGGACCTTATTATAAGATCATTTCTGTTGCCATTCCAGTAGCTTTGGCTGGCACCTCATTGTACCTTATCGTGAGTCTATTGCCACTCATGAACTGCTTTGGTTTATCAGTTCTACACATAAAATAAGCATAATATCAAATTAATTTTAATAATGTATCTTTCAAACATTATGTCTCATGCGATCGGGAAGAGAGAGTGAGAAAGCCTCCTATTCAACGATGGACATCATGTTTTTTTTTTTTTTTTTTTTTTTTTTTTGCGCATATTTTAAAGCATCATTTACTCTTGCACATGAACTAGTATTTTTGAATGTTTTTTTGTTTGGTGCCTCCAATAAATGCGGAGTTGCGGAGCACAGACTTCTAGCTACTAGTGCAATTTGAGACTTCTCTTTTGATGGCTTTATTTCCAAGTTTTAATATTGCACCATTAAATCTCAAGATCAACAAATTTGCTTAGACATGGTCATTATGTTAGGCTATTTTGATTTTGTATTGTGGGAGATAAGATTGTACAGCCTTACTGCGCTAGTAAGTTACTGTTAATTATTCTGTTTTAGACAGATTTTTAAATAATAAAAGTATAAAAAATAATTTTTATAATTAATTTTCAATTATTAGTTAACTAGTAGTAATTTTAGAAAAATAAATGAATAATGAATTTATTTATTATTTTTAAGTTTAAATGAATAATTTATTTATTTTTATTATTTTTATAAATTATTGAGTAATTTACATAGCTATTTTAATTTATGCTAATTTAGTAGTAAAAATGGAAAATAGATTTCATTAACAAGATTTTATTATAAATTAGGAATTTTATTAATTACTTGAAATAAATTTCCCTTATTTATTTTTTTATAAATAAATTAATTTGCATTAGTTAACTAAATTCTTATGAACTATTAATGATTTGAGATAAATTATATTATTTTACATATGGTGTGAACTATGCTTTTTAGTTGGGTATAAGTGCAATGTGAGGCGCAACTCGAGTTGTTGAATTGTGAAATTGTTAGAAGTGTTGTTTTTACACAGGAATAACTCTACTTCAATAGAGAGATATCCATTTTATAGAGAAGTTTTTGTCAAAATTTCGGTAGATTTCTCATAAAATGTGACATCGATATGTGTTAATTCCGAGTCTGTATATCATTGTATCTTAGATCGAGTCAACCTCATCATCTCATGATTTTATTAAATTTTGAGAATTTTATGAATTTATTTATATAAGCATATTTTAAATAAATATTATTTATTTTAGAGAACTCCGGAATCAGAAATGTAACATTTGGATAGCAGAGGACGCGTCGTCGAACATGCCCAACCTGTGAGTTGATTTTATAGAATGTGTATTGTGACGATTTTGATTCATATGATTTAAATAATAAGGAAATGGTTATATGAGTTATTTATGGATTTATTTGTATTGATATATGCATGATTATTGTTTTATTTATAATGAATAATATTTGAAAAATGCTTTATGGAATTTGTTTTATTTCACTTTATTTGTTTATTTTATTTATTATGATTTAAATGATTTGGAAATAATGATAGAACTACCTAGTGGGTGTCACTAGAACTGAGTGCGCACCAGTAATGATTAATTTGATGGCCATTGATTGATTTATGAGCCTTGGTTGAGTTTTGCTATCTAGGCAAGATTTGTGGAAATGTGAGCCCTGGTTGAGCTTTGCTCTTTGGGCAAATGTGTGGTTATTGTTGAGCCCTGGTTGAGCTTGCTCTATAGGACCGACAATTAATTAGAATAAGTGAGCCAAGTGGTTATTATAATTTGATGGTCTAAGTGTTCTACCAGATTTTCCTCTAAAATAGTAAATTTATATGATTTTGTACTAGAGTTTTATATTAAAGTAAATGATTTTTTTTTATATTTTTTTACTTCATTTTATTTTTATTTTAAAAAAGGGTTTTAACAAATGCTTTCAAACCAGCATGCATTTTATAAAATTGATTCACTCAATGAGGTCTGATTCTCCTCAATTTATAATTTTCAAGACCTCATAATCCGCCTAGTACTAGTCGTCGTTTGCATCGAATTTCTTCTTCATTGACTGCATTATGTATGTCTATTTGATTTGAATATTATGTAATTGAATTCTAGATACCATGGTAGTTGATTATGAAACATGTGCTATTGATAGTATAGATTTGTGTTGTGTTGAAATATTATTGTAATGGAGTAATGACTTATGTATTTGATATTAATGATTTTATCCATGGTATTATTATTAAGTGATTGTTATTTATTTGTGAAAATTTTTAAGGCTTATTATGAGTTTCAGTTGCATTTTTGCATTTTCCATTTCTTAGTGCCAGTCATGTACCTTTGGGTTCAGGTTGTGATAGCTTTACTGCGCTATTCAGATGCACATATACTTCTAATAGGTGCCACATTAGGGAGAGTGCTTAATCATTAAATCTTTGGTTCATTAACTAGTGTTTATGATCTTTAACTAGTTAGATGGGAAGCCATGCGAGGCAATTCTCATGTGCAAATGTTTAATTATATTAAACACTCATTAAACAACACTGGTACTTTAGGTGTATAGTCTTTTTGCTGCTTACTATAGGACATTGTGCATTTGCATTTAGAGCCTATACAAGGAATAACAAAATAGCAATAAGATCATGAATTAATAATGATGATCATATTGCATTAACAGCGAACATATGAATCTAACGTTTATCGTTGATGTTCTTCATCGTATAAGCAGAAGTATACAAAAAGGAATTAAAGCAGTAATATTGTAAATATTTTTGTGTACTTTTACACACATATGTTATTATTTTGTTCCAAAGAATAGACAAAGACCAACAAGAGAAACAAAGTATGAAAACACTTTGCCTAGCTATGCCATCCCTACAAGAACCTCATTTTCTTGAATTCATTTAAAAATTAATCAGTACCATTAGGCAAATTTGTGTCACCATCTCATAAGAAAAAAATAAAAAGGCAAAAGAACATTTACTTATTACACATATGTTTGAGGCATGCATGTCCTTTATCCACAGATCCGAACTCTAATAAAAGTACTTTTGATCAAATGTAGTTTTTTAGTAACATCCTCTATATTCATTCTATCTTTTGGCAGTTCATCTGAACATGCTATTCTAACTCTAAACACTGCAGTCAAGAATTCTTTCTCCTTTGCACTCATTCAACTTAAGCACCTTTAATTATTTATTTCTTCATATGTTGCAAGAGTTGGATCCACAATCTTCGTAAGTCTTTATAATAATGCATTCTTCATAAAGATATGGAGATTTAAATCATTTTTGAACATCTCATATGTTAGTCTTCTTTTTAAAAATAACTCTAAGATGAGGATTCCAAAACTGTAAACATCCATAATGTAGCAGAAGCTTAATTTGAAAGGGATAAATGTTAAAAACATTGATTCACACACAAATACCATTCACATCCTTCTATTAGCCCATTTAGTCTAAGAATACCTAAGAAAATAAGCAGCCAAATTCATTGATTCTTAAAATTAATACCGAAAATTGGGAGGAAATAGATATTATATTCAAAATGATAAAAAAAATTGTCTTAAATATTCATAAATTGGAAAATAAATATTGCGCAAATGAAAACCCTAAAACAAAAGGGTGAAAGACTAAAAAATCCCAAAGAAATAAACATAAACTTCAAAGCTAATTATGAGGCTTTAAACGACTGAATTTGGGCCTGAAATTTGGCTAATTATAAGAGAACCTTATAATACATGTAGGCCTTTGAATCAACTTTGATTTGATATATTATGGGCCTTATGATTCAATCGAACCCACTACTTAAAGCCTTTAAACTAGCCAGTGTGCACTTTTGCCTACTAAAACCATGATAAAAATCCAAAGCAATCTGATTTGGATCATTCCCTCCAGGGTAGAGGAAATTTGCCCTCAAATTTAATATTGCATCATCATTAAAAGAATCATTAGAAAAAGGAAGCAAATGCTTGATATTAAAGACATCAGTAATACAAATGTGGCTAGGCAGCTTGAGTTGGTACACATTAGGGTTAATGTTCTCAATAATCTCTATAGGTCCAATCTTTTTGGCAGACAACTTACTATACTCCTCAGTTGGAAAATGATCTTTTGTTAATACTGCCCACATAAAGTCACTAACATCAAACTCCAAATGTCTCGTTTTATGATCTGTAGCCTGCTTGTATTTAGAGTTAGAGGTAGACAGGTTATCTTAGATAGTTTTATGGACATCTTGTAAACCAATAACAAAATCTAATACTTTTCCATGAACCCTTGTCTTGTCAGGCAGTGTTTGTAAATCAAGTGGTCCTCTAGGTTGAATATAAGAAGCCACCTGAAAAGGATTGAATCTAGTGCTATAATTCACTACATGGTTATATGCAAATTCTACCTGGCATAACTTTTAATCCCAGCTCTTCACCTGATCCTTAACCAAACATCATAATAAATTCCTAAAGGACATTGACAACTTCGGTTTGCCCATCTGTTTGAGGATGATAAGCACTACTGAAGTTCAATTGAGTATTAAACATCTTCCATAAGCTATGCCAAAAGTGACTAAGGAAATGAGCATCCTTATTTGAAATAATGGATGTAGGTAGTCCATGGAGACTATATACATCACAAAAGAATAGTTTTGCCACATTTACAATGTCTGTCATCTTTTTGCAAGGAATGAAATGAAGCATTTTAGAAAATCAATCAACCAGAATAAAGATGGAATTATTACCTCGCTGTGTTTATGGCAAGCCCAACATAAAATCCATGCTTATATCCACCCAAGGTTGAGAAGGGATTGGTAAAGGCATATACAATCCTACGTTAGTGGATGTCCCCTTGGAAACTTGATAAATTTTGCTTTCCACTTCTTTGTGAATGGTATGCTAGTAATAGGAAGCCTGAACTAATTGCAAAATGTGATCTCTGCCAACATGACCCTCACCATGCAACTCCTTAATAATTTATAGCCTTAAGCTACAGTCTGGGATACATAATTGATTACCCTTAAACAAATAACCCTCGTGCAATAAGAAATATACTTTCTTCCCAGTCTATACATCTTGCTTTACCATAAAAAAATATGGGTCAGTATCAAGCAAATAATAAAAAGAGTTAAAGCCATATACCTCAATCCTCATGTGTACTAGTAAACTACTTCGGTGGCTTAAAGCATCAGCCACCCTATTAGTGATGCTCAACTTATGTTTCACCACATAAGTAAACCGCTCCAAATAAGCCACATATCTTTTATGGCATGGGGACACCTTATGCTATTTGTACAAATGTCTCAAGGAATCATGATTGGTATACAAAATAAATTCTTTGTGAAATAAATAAAGATGTCAATGACGCATAACCTACATATATGCATAAAACTCTATGTCATAAGTGCTATAATTCAACTTTGAACCAATCAACTTCTCACTAAAAAATGCCATAGGTTTGCTATTTTGACTTTGCACTATGCCAATCCCAACTTTTGTAGCATCTGCATGTAGCTCAAAGGGTTATAAAAAATATGGTAGCACTAGAATTGAGGCAGTTGTAAGGCGCTCTTTAATTAACTAGAAGGTTACATTGGCTTCATCAGTCCACTTAGGTTTAATATCCTTCATTCAATCTGTAATGGGGGGCCATTATGCTACTAAAATTTATAATAAAATGCATGTAGAATGAAGTAAGGCCATGGAAACTCCTCACTTCTATCATGGTCGAAGACATAGGCCACTCCTTCACTGTTTGTACCTTGGTCTCATCAACCTCCAAACTAGCTCTGGAGACTCATAAACCCCAAAAATAGCATTTTGGGAGACATAAAAACACACTTCTTCTTAGCACCATAAAATTTCTCCCCATATATCACACTAAAAACCTCTTTCATTTACTGAAGGTGCTCTTCAGGTTTAGCACTATATATCAAAATGTCATCAAAATACACTACAATAAATTTGCCAATAAATGGCCTCAATAACTGGTTTAATACATGCATATAGGTACTAGGGGCAATAGACAAACCAAATGGCATTACAAGCCACTCATACAATCCCTCCCTAGTCTTAAAAGCTATTTTCCACTCATCCCCAGGCCTAACACAAATCTGATAATTCCCTCTCTTAAAATCCAGTTTAGAGAACACAATATACCTACTAATTTAGTCAAGGAAATCATTAAGGAGAGGAATGGAATTTTGTACCTGACCATTACTTTATTGATGGCTCTATTGTCCACATAAATATGCTAGGAACTATCCTTCTTTAGTGTTAAAAAGGTAGGTACAACATAAGGACTCATACTCTCCCTTATATGGCCCTTAACCAACTACTCTTCCACCTTTATGTGCAACTCTTCATGGTCATGAGGACTCATCCTATAATGTGGTTTGTTTGGAAGTGTTGCTCATGGCTCCAAATTAATGGCATGCTGGATGTCATATATTGGAGGCAACCCATATGGTAGCTCATTAGGAAACACTTTACTAAATTCTGTAATTAGTGGAGCCACTACTTTTAAAATAGCATTAGACTTAACCACCTCCTTCCTTATCAGGATGTACCTTATTTCTAAATCTTACAGCTTCTTATTAAATTAAGCTAAGGAAAATAGGGCAGTAGCATCACTTGCAGGTTTAGGTTTCCCCAACACCTATCTACTATGCAGTAACACAGTTTTAATTCCGTCAAACATAAAAATGTAGGTATTGGTTTTCCCATCATATCATATAGCTTTATCATACTAATAAGGGCTACCTAACAACATGTGAAATGTATTCATAGATACTACATCACACTAAATAGCCTCCTTATATTTCAGACATATAAAAATGAAACTAAAGCCCGATTAGACACAACTACTTCACTACCCCTTTTAAGCCAAGCCAGTTTATATGGTTTAAGATGTTTTTCAGTATGAATATTTAATTTATGGACACCTCAACATAAACTATGTTTTTATAGCTAACACCATCAATTACAAAATGACATACCTTATCTTGAATGGTATAAGTAGATTGGAAAATATTATTCCATAGCCAATCATCCTCCTTTGTATCTTTCAATGTTAAATAGGAATATTGAACCACTAATGCAATCCCCACATCCCTTCTAAATGCACTTGATTGACTACCTCCTCATTATATATTGGTTTGCCTTTGATTAAATTGGCTAGAACATTTGCTATTATTGGTCACATTACTAACTATCTTATTCACACTAGGGCCATTACTACTACTACCAGCACCTTTACTACCTATATTAATAGTGTTAACAACACATCTCAATTATTTTTCTATCATCAAAGCCCTTTGATGAGCAGTTGAAACAATGACAGGATTGAACATTTTCACTGTATCCTATATCTGTACTCTTAAACCCCTAACATACCGTTACACCAACTAGTCCTCTATTTCTTGTATTTCATTTTTGGCAATTAATTAGTAAAATTCAGTGGTATAATCATCTACTAATCTTATTTCAAACTTTAAATTATGTAATCGTTGATACATTAATCTTTGAAAATTATGTAACAGTAATGTACCTCACATATGCTTCTTCATCTTCTCCTAGGTTGCAATTTTACTCTTTCCTAGCTTAGTACAAGTTAATTTTAATTGTTGCCACCATACTGTCACCCGACCACACAGTTTGGTTGCTACCAAAGTCACACATTTATTATCTAGTATGCCTTTAAACTCAAGGATCTCCTCAACTATAGCCAACCAATCAAGAAACTCCTTTGGCTATAGACTGCCATGGAATTCCAAAATTTTAGTGTGCATTCCAATTTCCTAGTGTCTAGAATCCTCTTCTTCTGTGACTACTCTCTGACAGCTATGAGGAACCTCCTTATTTTTCTTATCCTCATCTTCATGACTTCTCTCTTTATCAGGATCATTAATAAAATTATTATTATTCTGAGGGGCTAGATTTCCTCTGTTCAGATTACCCATAAGCTTGACCATCCTCTCGATCATATGTGCCATCATCTCCTTAAATGGCTCATCTAACCTCTGATTGAGTCATTACTCCATCTCATGCTCATAAACTTCTTTAATTTGTTAATTTCTTATAGGCTTCATTTTTTGAAAGAAAAAAACAAAAACAACCAAGGAACAAGCACTGGCTCTGATGCCAACTGACATAGTGAAAGCTTAATTTAAAAGAGATAAATGTTAAAAATGTTGATTTATGCACGAATACTGTCCATAACCTTCTATTAGCCTATTTAGTCTACAAATACCCAGGAATATAGGCATCCAAATTCGTTGATTCTCAAAATAAGAATGCCAAAAATTAGGAGGAAATAGAAATTTTATTCAAAATGATAAAAAACTGTCTTAAACATCTAAAAATTGGAAAATAAATATTGTGCAAATGAAAACCTTAAAATAAAAGGGTAAAATACTAAAAAATCCAAAAAACACAAACATAAACTTCAAAGTTAATTTTGAGGCCTTAAATAACTAAATTTGGGCTTGAAATTTGGCCGATTATATGTAAGCCTAAAAACTCATGTAGGTTTTTGAATTAGCTTTGATTTAATATATTATAAGCCCTATGGTTCAACTGGACCCACTAGTTAAAGCCTTTAAACCAATTAGTGCACACTTTCGCCTATCAAAATCATCATAAAGATTCAAAGAAATATGATCCACATCAATCCTCCTCCTTTGATGCCACTCCTCCCTTTTTGTACTTTGCATTAAATACAATTTAGCATGTTAAAAGGTAAAAATCAATGAAAATCTTTACGTTGTTTCTTTTAGGACTGTTGATAGACCAATTATCAAATTGATTCATTTAGAAATTAATTTGTGAATGTTGATCTATTCAGGTAACTTAAAAGAGTTCAGAATAATTATCACTTGGTGGAGCATAACCGATAGTCCCCTTCATTCCAGTTGAGACTGTTTAACTTTGAGATGCATCACTAGTAGTTAAAAAGAGTTTAGATAAACCAAAATCACTTACATAAGCAACCATGTTATTATCAAGGAGAATATTACTTGGCTTTAAGTTACAATGAATGATTAGGCTTTAGTAAAGGTCATGGAGATAACGCATTGCAGATGCCACATTGATTATAATATCAGACCTCTAAAGGAAATTAAAGCTTCTTATTTCATTATTGTTATCATCATTAGCCTGATGCAACCACTTCTCTAGGCTTCCATTCTCCATGAACTTAAAAATCAGAGCTTTGAATCCATTACATTTGTCATATAAGCTAGAGTAGTACATTAAAAGCTTAACAAGATTTCAATACTAAATGTTTCTGAGTGCTTTGCATTCTACAACGAAACTCTTGGAAGCACTATGTTCTTTAAGTTTGAGAACCTTAATAACTACAATTCTTCCTACTTGATTGAGAAATCCTTTATAAACAACACCAAAGTGTTAGTGTAATTATTGTATAGTTTTTCTATTTAATTTTCACAGGATTTTTTAGTATTTCTTTATATTTTATTATTTATAATTAGTGTTTTATTAGGATTTTAGTGTTAGCTTAGTTTTATTTACTTTTTAGCTCCCTAGTTTATTTATGCATTTTTGGAATTTTTTCGTAGGAATTATATTTTCTTGAAGAGTTCAAGATTCAAGCCAATAATTAAGTAGTTATTTTGTGAAGTTATTTTCCTAAGGTTTTGAGGGAGAAAAATTACTATTTTGGTCCTTAGATGAGTTTTGGGTATTTCTCTCTATAAATAGAGAATTTTAGCTCTAGGTTAAGTGGAGCCATTTTGGGGATTAAAAAGGTCAACAAAGATTGAAGATTGAAACATGCTCATTCGAGTTTTATCTATTCTTCTTCTTCTTCTTCTTCTTCATTCTCTTATTATTTATTTTATGTTTGTAATTATTTTGAAAGCCATGTTTGTCTAAACTCTTTTTATGGTTTAGGCTAGGAGTAACTATTCTATGATGTATTGAACACAAGTTTATTAATTTGATTTTTAATTAATTCTATGTGTTGTTATTATTTCAGGCCTATTTAATTGCATGTTTATGGGTAATTTAACCAGTGAGAGTGGGGGAATTTATTAGCCTAAAACTCATAGGACTTAGTCCACTCAACCACAAGAGTAGGCAAGCTCTTTAGGACCATGACAATATGCAGTGTCTATGGTGGTAAATTAATTATTAAGGAACTTCATGAGTTTTGATTAAATTTTTGACCACAAAAATAGGTTAAACTTTAATCTTAACATGCTTAATTGATCTTAAGAGAGTTTTTAGGCATTTAGAACAATTATCCTTAACTGAAATCAAGATGTTTAATAATTAAGTGTTCATGATTTGATTGGAATAATGAAACTCAACCTAAGTTTTGTGTTTTATCATTTGATTTTCTTTTATTTTTAGTTGTTTAGATTTATATTTTGATTTTTTGAATTACTTTATTGATTTGCTAGCTAGGAACATAAGTAGAAATATTAGTATTCGATATTCATTCCTCGTGGGAATGATATCTTTTATACTACAATTCATGATCTATGTGTTTATGGGTTTTGGACACAACAAGTTTTTTGGTGCCGTTGTTGGGGATTACCAATATTGATATTAATTTAATTTTTACTTATCTTAGACTAGCATTTTGTTTTAATATTGATAAATAATTTGTCATGGATAATGATAATTTTTCTAATCAATTTTTGAGGTTTAATGTGTGTGCTCTTATAGAACATATGCCATTTAGATATTTTCTATATTCTTTTTAGGTTTTTAATTAGAGTAAGTAGAGCCACAATGGAGCATATTACCTATATTATTCATATTCACCTTCACAACCTCACTATAACCCATCTTGGAGTAGTTGTGTGGATTATACTTGGAGTTATCAACAAAAGGAGACCAAGAGAATCAAAGAATAATTATTGGAGATCAAGATGAAGCAATTCATGTTTAAAATGGTTACACAAATAGAATCTTTAGTTGCACAAAAAGAAGCTCTAATGAGGCTCAAGTTGCAAGCAGATCAAATTACAAAAATTAAAAAAAGATGCTTCCAAAAACTTTGAATGTGTGCACCCATGAATTGTCCAATGAAACCATCATAAGGAGAAAATGTATAGGATAATGAGACAACTTTAAGTCAAGATGATGAAGTCACTTTTGAGTTGTGCCAGAATGAGCAAGAATAATTGATCACTAAGGAAATTAAAGAAGACTTTAAGTGTAAGAATCAATCTGTAAACATCAAGGATGATGAGGTATAATGTCGCTCAACTCAATTTCAAAATGAGTTGGATGAGAAAATCATAACAATTCTTGAAGTTACGTGGGATGAAGATGAAAGTGAAGATGAACTATCAATAAGTAACAATGCATATGTTCCATGGCTTATTATGGTAATATATGACGAATTCATGAAAGGTGTTGGACTGTCTGAGAACCCATATGAAAAGCCATAAATTCTTCTAATAATTCTAGAACCAAAGATTTGACATGTTGAATCTGCACTTTATTACCTGGGCATAAGGGAGTCTAGCAAAAGAAAGGAAAGAAAGAAGCTTATAAGAACACTTTCTCTCATTTGATTGCATCCTTAATACTACATATTCATGGGTCAAGCTAATAACCTTAAATTAGTGCTCTTGGGAGATAACTCAAATTTATTTTATTTAGATTTATAGCTTATTTATTTTTATTTACATATTTTTATTTTGTTTTAGTTTTAATAATTTTTTTGGTGTTTGAATTTATTTTTATAGGTTTTTGATGTGTTAAAAAAAGCTAAATTTGGGATCATCATGCATAGGGAGGAAAAATAAGGGAGCTTGAGCAGTATATTTATTTAGACTGGCAAGCTATAGGGGTTACATAGTTTAAGACATGACCATGTCAACGGCTGTGTCCAGGTATGTTCTCTGTTATCATTGATTGCCTGTCCGTGTGCTTAACCGTGTCTAAATTATATATTTAATTCAAATTGTTCTAGTACAGGGTATGGTTTTTAGCATAGTCATAACACAATTAGTTTCAACTTCACTTCAATTTTTAGTAATTTAGAATTTATTTAGTTCTTATTTTTTTATTGTTACATTCAATGTACTTTCTTTATTTCTTTCCTTCTCTTATTTATTCCTTTATTATTTTCCTTCTCCCTCTTATAAGCACATATACAACCACTTTTATTTTGTTTTATCTTATCTTAATTTTTTTTTACTTTTCTTAATAATTTTTTTATTTATTAATTTTTATTTTAGGCATTTAGTAGGTCTGTTAGTGTAGACGACGGGGTTAGATGCGTGCCTAAGTGTTTGGCAACCACGGTACTGTGTGAGTTTAGGGCCCACTAACAAATACAAAATGGGCTTATGGCCCAAAATGAAGATGGAGTCATCACTCAGATAAAAGCTTGGATGCAAGGTACAATAACTAGATTCCACAGAGGTTCCCAAAAGCCATCGTCAAAGATCAGGATTGGAAACTAGGTGTGGGCTTTTAAAATGCCCACCCAACCTTATGGTTGGCCTCTATATGTGTTTTATATTTTATTACATTTGACTATTTAATCATTTCCTTATTTTAATGTGAATCACAATCATTTCCTATTTTATATTTTAGTTCGAGTTTGCACATTAGTTGCATTTCATGCTTATAGTTCAACATTCAATATAAGTAAAACAAATAATAATAATTTACAACCATACTGAAAGAGCCTAGAGGGGGGTGAATAAGGCTAGTAAGTGTTTTAGTAAAATAAAAATGATTTTAAGGAATTAAACAAGAATTGAATGAATGTTAAGAAGGAAGAATGAAGAACACAATGATTTAAGGAGTTCAGATTTAATAACAATTCTATGTCTCCACCTAACTTATCTCCAAGTTAGAATTTTCAATCACCCACAATCTTATTCATTAGATTGAGATTACATAAGAGTTTAATGGCTCACTCTTACAACCTTAAAACTTGAGTTTTTAAGGCTCACTCAAAAACCAAATCTTAAGTGTTTCAATGGACAATACTTAAACTAATTCCTTTTAGAATAGAATCTTACTTCCCATTTTCTTAATCCCAAAAAATAAAAGAATAATAATGTTTATTCTACACTCACCAACTCTAATAAGAGTTACATAAATACAAAAATTGTTTAAGAGAGAATTTGAGAGCTTAATTGAATGCTTAAGAGAGAATGAATGATAAACAAGTTTCTTAAAACTTCAATTGAACTCTAAGTAGTGTTTAGATAGATAAGAACTCAAACATATGGTTGTTGGATGTATCAAACATGTCTCTAATGTGTATAATTGATTTTTGAATCAATCTTGGACTTTTGCAGCTTAAATGATGAACACGATTATGAGGAAGAGGTTTTGGTTTGTGAGCGTCATTTTAAGGACTTTTGCATTCAAAAATGTATATTGCATGCTGTTAGAGGTGTCCTTATAAGCTAATCTCAGCTCCTTATGATCTTGAGGAGAGCTCATGAGGGCACTAGCCATTTTGCTAAAAATGATATCTTGAGGCACTATTTAAGTTTAGCTTGTGACCAACTCATGAGATGCTCATGAGTGGGACTTAAGATGATCGAATTAGCCTAAAATTTCTTTATAAAAGTTATAGATAATTGTCTTTTCTTTTCATATTACTTTGAATAATCTTAATTTCACCTCTGTAGCTAAAGATATTATTGAAATACTAAGAGCTGCGTAACTTAAAATGAAAATTACATATGTTGACTTCGACTCAAGATTTGCATACTTAAATGAGCTCAGACTTTAACAAATAGCTCAATTAAGAAAGCTTAAGATATCTACTTCAAAAGTGAAGGAGATCACTTTCACATTATAAAGCTTTAAAGATGACAAAAAGCCTCTTTGAATCTTAGAGGTCTAATTAGCCTAAAAGACCAATGTATATCAAAAATGTATATTTTTGGTATATAACTTCCTACATACTTAGTTGAAATCATTAGTATAAATTTTTTTTGTCTAAGTCTAAAACTAGGAGTTTGATCATGGAAATGGTCAACAATCTTCCCCTTTTTGGCTTTGACAAATAATTTATTAAAATAATAAATAAAGTGTGTAAGTATAAAAAATAAATGACATGAATAAGTATGCACTGTACAAAATAGCTCCTCCTCTCAAATTAAATTGATGCATTGTGTGAACAATTTTCCTCCCCCTTAATGTATGCATAAATTTCAATAGAATACACCATGTATCAGGGAATAAAAGTAATTGAATTATTATGGCATATATAAGGGATAACTAATAATCATAAAGGAGATGATTAAAAAGAATTTCTCCTTTATAAATATATTTGTTTATTTCTCCTCCCTTTTGAACATAATAAGAAATATAAATTTAATATTTTATTCATCTTTTAATAATAAAGAAAATATAAAATTTAAAATAAGGAATAAAAACATAAAAATAAGGATAATATGATCATTTAAAAAATGTTAGACAATATAAAGAAAATAATTTCAAACATATATGCATGTATTGCTACTATAATGCATCATAAAAATAGTACATATACCACTAAATTGAAACTTAACAAACTTAACTATCACATGATCATATAGAGCTTAGCTAGCTAACTAATATGATTATATGGCACTACATAGCTTCTTCTCCCCCTTTGGTAAAGACAAAAAGAAAAGAGAGATATATAAAGCAAAATGAACCTAAAGGAAAAAAAAAATTCTAGAGGAAATAAAAGATCATAAACCAAAACAATGATAATAAACATATACCAAATCTTTATAAAATTATAAACATAGTAAGCAAAACGAGGCTTTTTATCACAAGGATAAAACTAGCCACACTTATATTGTTACTGTGCATGCATTTCTTTTCTCCCTTAAAAGAAATTAAATAAATACAATCCAAACTTAATTATTTCTCCCCCTTTGTCAAAATAAAAAAGAAAATTTAAAAGAAAATAAAAAAGCATTAATGAAAAGGATGGAGTCATAATGATATTAAAATACCAATTGTAAACTGAAGAGAAACATAACATGACATAAAACTTAATAGCTCATGGCTTATATCTAAAATATAAATTGAACATAAACTATCACAAAATAACTATAAAAATAAACAAATAGATCAATGCTTAGATACAGAAAATATACTGAAATTAAACTAAACAGAAACTGATGACAAAATTAATAAAAACATATAAAAAGCAACTAGTCTTGATAAGGAGTACGAGGAATTTTTTCAAAAAAAAAATCATAATGCATATTTAAAAAAATATAAATGCATGACAATTATATTTTTTTTCATAAAAATGTTAAGATTAAAATTAAAAAATTTAACAATAAAAAAAATTAATAAGCACAACATGATTTCACATAAAAATGGTCTAACCATCAATTAAGCATAAAATTCAAGACAAACTAGAACCATTAATCATGCCAAGTTCATGCTTAATGAAATTCAATCTCTCTTCATTATGAGGTTTAGTGAAGATATTTGCAAGTTGATTATTTGTATAAACAAATTCAAGTGAGATATCACCAATTTAAACATGATCATGATGTCTAATGTCTATATGCTTAGTTCTAGAATGTTGAATAGGATTCTTGTTAAGGTTAATAGCACTTGTATTGTCACATTTGATTTAAATGTGATAATGTTTTACACAATAGTCCAACAATTGTTGTTTTTACCATAAAAGTTGTGAATAATAAAGACTTGTTGTAATACATTTAGCTTCAATAGTGGACAAGGAAACTAAAATTTATTTCTTACTAAATCAAGAAACAAAGCAATTACCTAAAATTTGAAAAGTTCTAGAAGTGTTTTTTTTTATCTAATAAACTACTAGTAAAGTCTACATTCGAATAACTAATCAAGTCAAAGGAAGAACTCCTAGGATACCAAAGTTTTAAATTTATTACACCATAAAAATATTTGAAAATTATTTTGATAGCATTCAAATAAGACTCTCTAGGACTTGATTGAAATCTAGCATAGAAGAAAGTAGCAAACATTATGGTAGGTCTACTAGCGGTTAAATAAAGAAGGAATTTGATCATACCTTTAAATTGCTTTTCATTAACTGGTTTACCATTCTTGTCTTTGTTAAGTTTAGTGGTAGTACTCATAGGAATCTTGCTTGATTTAGCTCTATCCATACTAAAATTCTTGAGAATTTCTCTTGCATATTCGATTTGATTGAAGAAAATTCCACCTTTACATTACTTGATTTGAAGTCTAAGAAAGTAAGAGAGAATGAATGATAAACAAGTTTCTTAAAACTTCAATTGAATTTTAAAGAGTGTAGATAAACACTTAAAAAAATGGCTATTAGATGTATTAAACATGTCTCTAACATCTATAATTGATTTTTGAATCAATGTTGGACTTTTGCTGCTTAATTGATGCTCACAATTATGAAGAAGAAGTTATGGATCATGAGGGTTATCTTAAGGACTGCTGCATTCAAAAATGTCCACTGAATGCTTCAAAGGTGTCCTCATAAGCTGATCTTAGCTCCTTACTTATGAGGAGAGTTCATGAGGAGCACTGACCATTTTGCTAAAAATGAGCTCCTAAGGCACTATTTAAGGTCAACTTGTGACCAGCTCATGAGATGCTCATAAGTGGGATTGAAGATGATAGAATCAACCTACACGTTCTTCACAAAAGTTGTAGATAATTGTCTTGTATTTTCATATCACTTTGAATCACCTTAATGTCACATCTATAGCTCAAGATATTATTGAAATACTAAGAGCTATGCAACCTAAAATGAAAGCCATATATGCTGAATTTGATTTAAGATTTGTATACACAAATGAGCTCAGTTTTTGACAAGTAAGATTAATTTAGAAAGGTTAATATGTCTACTTCAAAAGTGAAGAAGATAACCTTCTCATTATAGAGATCTAAAGATGTCAAAAAGCCTCCTTGAATCTTAGAGGTCAAATTAGCCAAAAAGATAACTGTATATCAAAAATGTATATTTTTGGTATATAATTTCCTACACACTTAGTTGAAATCATTAGTATCAAAATTGTTTATCTATGTCCAAAATTATAAGTTTGATCATGCAAATAATGAACACATACATTCCAAATGAATGGGGAAGGGATTAGGGATTATAATACTTTGTATAAAAAGGTAAAATAAATGGAAAATAAACCATAAGTAACCAAAAATAAACTACTTGGATTAGAAAAATAAAACCTCTTATGAACTAATTAATAGGATAAATATTTGTTAATTAGAAATCACTAATAAATCCCTACAATAGACAAAATATCAATTCCCAAGGTATATAAACATCCTACACAAGAATCCATAAAATTAGCTCATGAATCAGTTTAATAAATATAAGATAATAAAAAGTATAAATATCTAGACTTTAATTAAACAACATAGAAAAATAATAATGTGAAATAGACTCAGAAATATTAAAGTATATGAATTAATGGGAATCATGCACAGTTTATGAAAAAAATGAGATAAGGTCACGGAGGACCTTATCAAAGTGGCGATTGCCTCTGTCATAAGGTGACCACCTTTATTATAAGGCGATTGACTTATAGCAAAGAGGTGCTACCTCTTTATAGAGGTGATTGCCTGACTAACAGACATAGACAACTCCTAAAGCAGTAAACTTTGATTTCAAGCAAACAATAAGTGATACAAAAGAACAAGACTCATAACTACACTTAGAACCTTAGTGGATCATGTTAGGGACAAGGCATAACATAGGTGATGGACATAAAAAAATAAATAAATAAGCAAATGAATAAGAAGTTATGCAAATCTATAATTTTAACATTGAAGAAAAGTGAAAATCATTACTAAAATACGAGCTTTTCTAAAATAGTTAGCCCTCATTGTTGGATGTGGGTGTTTACTTAACTTGAATACAAGCTTTTCACCTTTTTCCTTCAAGAAATGACCTTTCAATTTGATTCCCCTTCTTCCCTCACTTAGGGACATTTTTCCTCCTTCTCCTCCCCAGAGCTCCTCCTTTTTTCTTAGTTTTTTTTATTATGGTTGCCAACCTCTTTTCCTCTCTCTTCTTCTCCTTTTTAATCATATGCCTAACCTATAACCCTACCTTTTTACTCATTATTGCCCTTTCTAGCTCTGTACTTCTTCCTAAAATCCCCTTCTTTATGAAATATGCTGAGTTCAATGAAAGGTGGGCCCACTAAGTTGGTTGTCGTAGTCATTTTTGCATTTAATGCAAAGGTAAGTGGCTATTGCAAACAATACCTTTGCCTCATCACCTACTACCATAGAGGCGATTGTCTTTGTGGCTTGGCTCTGCATTGGGTTAAATGGGCCAAGGTGAGTTAGGCTTGCTTCTGAATGGGTTTAGACTGAGATTTTGGGTTTTAAGCTTGTAGGTCCTTTTTTAAGAGGGTTTAGACTTCTTTCTTGCATTCAAGCCTTGCATTTCTCATCATCGAGCTCTATAGTAGGCCGATAAAATAAAAGCATCCATAATTCACCTTTTATTTTAGCCAATTGAACTAGCTGTTAACAGTTTGCCCCCTAATTTTTTGAAAAACCAAACACATGTAGTGATAATTTTTCAAAAAAATCACATGCACAACAAAAACAAAAACAATAAATAACACCTTGCTCCTAAGTTTCACTTGAAGATGAATTCTTTGACTTGGAATGTGAATATGATTCTTGAGTTTTTCTGGCTCGATACACCACTTAACTAGAATGTGAAACTCACACTGTCATCCTTAGGTTTTTCTAGCCTAAGAGGCAGTCCCTTATATGGAATGGGAAACTCATGCTGTCATCTTCAGGTTTTCTTGGCCCAAGAGGTAGTCCTTTATCTGGAATAGAAAACTCATACCATTATCCTTGGGTTTTCCTAGCCTGAGAGATAGTCCCTTATTTGCAATAAGAAGCTCATACTGTCATCCTCGATTTTTCTTAGCCTGAGAGGTAGTTCCTCATCTGGAATAGGAAACTCATGCCATCATCATCGAGTTTTCCTAGCCGGAGATGTAATCCCTTATCTTGAACAGGAAACTCATGCAGTCATCCTCAGGTTTCCTAGCCTAAGAGGTAGTCCTTTATCTGGAACAGGAAACTCAAGCTATCATCCTTGGGTTTTTTTGGCCTGAGATGCAGTCCCTTATCTAGAATTAGAAACTCATGCCATAATCCTCAAGTTTTCTTGGCCCTGAGAGGCAGTTCCTCATTTGGAATGTGAACTTCAGGGATACAACCTAACTTGTTACTTTTTCTTTAACTAAAAAAACATTCAATTTACGATATCAATTTTCAAACATGCCCGGGGAAACCTTCCCCTTCTCATTCATCATTTTCTTCACTTTTATCATTTTATCATTTGCATCATCCTTTTTTACTATAAAAACCTCTCTTTCCTCCTTTTTCTTTCTTTCTATTTTTTCTTTTTTTCTTTTCCTTCTTCTTTCCTATGCCTATATTCTTTTAACAATGGAAGATGAGAGGATGCCACCTATGCCTGAGTAGGATCACATTTTGCCTTCCACAAATGCCCCATGCAGCCTTGGATTATCAAAGGGAGACCTAATTCCTCTATTTACATATTTAAGGAGCCACATCTATTTATTAGCATATGGAGGGGTTAGTATCCGCATCTTCTTTATTTTTCTATAAATCATATTGAGTTAGAGTTCATTCATGTCTATTTACCATCTATAATCATAAATAGGATTGATTAAATTTGAATCTTATGGATTTGGGGGAAAAATTAGAAATTTCCCACTGTTTCCCGACGTGCAGAGGTGATCACCTCTGTGTTAAGGTGTTTGCCTCATCACTGGGGCAATTACCCCTTATCAAGAGATGATCATCTTTATGCCAAAATCAGAGGGCATCACCCATTCTCAGAGGCAATCACCACTACGGTTAGGTGATTGCATCATCCATGAGGCGTTATGCTTCTCTAACAGGGTGTAGTGTCCATTTCTTTCTCCCTTCTTCATTTTTCTTTCAAAAAGCAATAAAATTATACTAAATTAATTTTACTTCCTTGATTTATTTTATAGCATGATGCACAAGTGTTCAAGGGTTCTAGGAATTTCCATGGGGCCTGAGTCTTTTACAACTACTTGACAGGGGATCAAAAGGATCGGATACAGGATACCAGGTTTGAAGACTTTATTCTTTCACTCCCAATGAACAGGGACAAACAAACTATCAGCTGCTTCATGCACTGATGGAGAAATGGTTTGACATGACTCATACCTTCCACTTGCCCTTTGGGGAGATCACTTTGGATCTCGTTTCATTTGCTGCTATTAATGGGATTGCATGTCCTGGAGATCCTGTTCCTCTTAATGCAAGTTTGCATTAATTGACTTCGGATAAGGCCGTTTATATTGAGCATCTCCTTGGCATGGTCCTAGACATGACGGGGATGTATACCATTAAGGTTGACTCAATCCAGAGCTTCTATACCTAAGATAGAGCTAAAACGATTGTCACTCCTCATGAGGTTGACTAGGTGGTGCAAGCATTTTGGATTTACCTTCTTGGGACCACTTTATTTGCTAAAATTGCCAGCTCGATGGATTTGATATTCCTATTGCCCCTATAAGACTTGGATTAGATGTCTACATATGATTGGGGCAACTATGCTTTGGCTTATTTGTACAGAGTATGGATGAGGTGGTGCATGGAGCTAAGTGGTTATGCAGCTTTTGGCATGCTATCTTGCTAAGCTATATTCTTCCTTTCTTTTTTGATTTGTTCCAATAACCATTCATCTACACCTATTACAATATTCCTTTGGTAGGTTTAACCACTAGAGTTGGAGCTGCTGGTTGAGGTAATTCATGTAAGAAATGATTTTGTGGCTATAGGAAAGTGGGGCACCAATCGTGTCTTGAAGAGGCATATAGCTTGAGTGCACATCCATCAGCAGCACCTGAACTCTTTGACATAAGATGCAGTACCTACAACATTTGCAATTATATTAGCAAATTTATGATTTTGATGCATTTACCTGTTAGTGTTCCCTTTGTAGATTTAGAATGGGTTGTAGGGGCCTATAAATGGATGGAATGTAGAGATGACTTGTTCCAAACCACTAGCTCAGAGGAGAGTCCTTTTTCTTGGGCCATGCTATCGAGTCTAATATCTTGGTGAGCAGGTCTTTAACTATAGAATCGGGGAGCTGGGGTGAGGTAAGTGCCCAAATCCTTGCCAAGTCGTTATAGAGGCATATCATGTCAACTTACACTTTATGTCGAGTAGTTACTGAACCTTTTCTTTAAAACTCTTCACATTTAACCTCTTTTAAAAAGTGTATGAATTGGGATGCTTAGGAGAGGAGAGGGGATATAAGAAAAACACTTAGTTTATCTCATTGATGATTACTATTGTTTAGTTAAAAAAAATTATTCTGAATATTTTATTGAAGAACATTCAAGGAAGTCAAATATTATTCAAGAAAGCTATAAATATTCAATTCTATCTTTCTCTCCATTAGTACTTAATTTTTATTTTACTTTTTAGATGTTGTTTGAATATGTTTATTATGTATCTTAGCTAAACAATTATAGTTAGAATTGTAAGGGGGAATGAATCAAAGAACTATTCTCTTTTATAATTATATGAATGAGTTGATTTTAATTGAGTGCTTAAATGTATTATATATGGTTGGCCACTATGTATGACTTGTTAATCAAGTGTGTATAATGAGAATTAATGCATTTTGATGGAACAACAATTGAAATCATTTAAGGGTTAGGAAGCTACTTGTAGATAAGTGTTTCTCCTTAAGGATTTAAAGAATTGACACAGTACTTATTAATTCATATTTATCTCTACAATGTCATAAGAATGCTTGTAGACTTTAAATATGATTGCCTTTAATTGATAATGAGAATTGCTCTTAAAGATTATTAGTCATTTCCTTCACTCATTTCATATGATAATTTTTTATTTTCATTGTAGTTTCTTTGATGAATTCTAAGTTGTAATTCTAATGAACTTAATTTGATTTTATTTCTAATATAATTAGTGTAGTCAGCATAATTAGTTTTTATTTATTAATTTTAAAGTATTTAGAATAATTTACTTTTCTTTATCATATTTATTTGCCTATGCATCTAATTAACTTATCGGTTAATACAAATTGCTCCAAATTCCCGAGTGTTCGATACCGTACTTGCTCTATACTCAGTCTTAAAGACTAGGGTAATACAATTTGACCCGCTTTAAATTTTGGCATCATTGTAGGGGAGTTTGCTTAGCATTTTATTAATTTAGGGAAGAAAAAGGTTGTTTTAGGCTTTAATTTAATTTTTATTTGTTTTTATAATTTCAGATTTAGTGATTTGTAATTGAATAATTATGATTTTTACTTTTAAAGATGTTGACTAGAAGTGCCAGTGATAACATTCTATATTTTAATCCTGAAATTGAATCAATCTTATATGATTTATGCAGGGAGCAAAGGTAAAGAAGAGTGAATTAACAAAATTTGGACACTATGGCTACACCGAAAAGACATACATTAGGTGACTTCTCTAAGCCCAATGTGATGGTCAATTTTGGAGGTATTGTGGCTCCATCAATAGCCAACAATAATTTCAAAATCAAATAAAGTATCATACAAATGGTTCAAATCAACGAATTTGGAGGTTTACAAAGAAAGGATCCATATGCTCATATATTGAATTTCCTCAATGCATGTGCTACATTCAAGATCAATGGAGTGATGGATGATGCTATAAGGTTAAGAATTTTCTCATTTTTGGTTAAGGAAAAAACACAATTATGGCTTGCTATTTTGCCAAGTGATTCAGTCACAACTTGGGATCAATTGAAGCAAGCATTTCTCCATAAGTATTTTCCACCATAAATGACTGCCAAGTTTTGTAATAAGATTTCTACCTTAAAAAAATGGAAATGAAACAATCTATATAGCTTGGGAGAGGTTCAAGGAGCTTCAAAGGCAATTCCCACACCATAGCCTACCTAATTGGATGATCCTTTAAATTTTCTACAATGGGTTGATAGATGAGAATTGGAATATTGTCAATGCAACCTCTAGTGGAAAATGGATGGATAAAATAGTAAGGGAAGCTGTTATCTTGCTTAAAGAGCTTGCATATTAAGGGTACATGAGTGATGAACTAACAATGGCAAAAGCTAGAGGAGTCTTGGAACTTGACACCATCAACTTATTGAATGCTAAGGTAGACGCTCTCACTAAGTTGGTAAGTAAATCTTAAATTAATTCTATTAAAAATGCTAATGTTACTTATGAGCTTTGTGGAGGATCTCATTCACATTCTCAATGCAATATTCATTTAAATGCTAATGAGGATATAAGCTATGTGCAAGGAATTTTTTACTAAAGAAGGGGATTGAACTCGAATACATATAACCCCTAATAGAGAAATCATCCTGGATTTTCATGGTTAAATCGATCTTCCCAATTAAACCCTCCATTTAACCAAAATTTTCCCAAACCACAAAACCCACCTGGTTTTCCTAATAAACTAAATAACTCCTCCTCTAATTCTCCACTACCAAAGGCTAACTTAGAGTTTCTTATGAAGCAATTCATTAACCAACAATCTACCACTAACAAACTACATGATGACCAGTTCAAACAACTGTATACAAGAATTGATCAGCTTGTTTC
Organism: Mallotus nudiflorus; assembly: GCA_947683625.1. Taxonomy (NCBI): domain Eukaryota; kingdom Viridiplantae; phylum Streptophyta; class Magnoliopsida; order Malpighiales; family Euphorbiaceae; genus Mallotus; species Mallotus nudiflorus. The sequence goes on along the minus strand of CANTUR010000589.1, from coordinate 771,596 downwards.
CCATAATTGAATCCTTGAAAATCAGATTGTTCAACAAGCTTCTTCAATGCCTCAACCTTTAGGAAGACTACCTAGCCAACCTGAATATCACCCTAAAGAATCTTGTCAAGCCATAAATTTGAGGAGTGCTAAAGAAGTTGGGAGTGCCTTATCCAACAAAAGGAAGGTAGTTGAAGAGGATTTTGATGAAAGAGCGGTAGATACAAAAGTAAATGATAGTGTAAAGAATAATAAGGATAATAGCAGTGGTATAGAAGTGCACAATGGTTAAGAAGGACCAAGCAAGGAAGTTGAACCTAAGATTGACCTTTGAACCTTACCTTTCCCATAAAAGTTCATAAGGCACAATCTTGACAAACAATTTGGTAAATTTCTTGATCATTTGAAGGATATAACTATTACCATACCCTTTTCGGAAGCTATTAGAGATATGCCTTCATGGGGTAAATTTTTTAAGGATATTGTGAATCATAAAGGTAAGATTGAAGAATATAGGATGATTTCACTTATTGAAGAGTCAAAGGCAATGTTCATAAAGACCCCACTAAAACTCAAGGATCTAGCTTGTTTTACTATTCCTTGTAAAATTGGTGATACTACTTTTAACAAAACTTTATGTGATGTAGGTGCAAGTGTGAGTTTAATGCCTTATTCATTATACAAGAAGATAGATGTTGATGATTTGAAGCCTACTACCGTGTGTCTTTCTATGGCAGATAAGTCTACTACATACCCACTTGGTGTGCTTGAGAATGTTCCCACCAAGGTGGTTAAGTTTATTATTCCAGTAGATTTTGTCATGGTAGACATGGAGGAGGACCCTAAAATTCCTATATTATTAGGGAGGCCATTTTAGTGACCACGAGAGCTGTCATTAACATGAAAAATGGTAAAATTAAAATAGAAGTAAATGATAAGTCTATTATTTTTTATGTTTTTAAAATGATTACGACAACACCACCCATTCAAGTTTATGGAGAGATTAATTCACTTGATATCATTGATGAATGCATAAAAGAAGTTATGTATATGTGTGTAGGTCAAAACCCTTTGGTGATTTCCATATCATAAGGGGTTGTTGAGAAAAGTTCCAATAAGGAGGTAGTAGCTTGTGTATGGACATTAGATTCAAGTCCACATGTCTCTCCTTATAGGCATCAATGATTTGAGACACCAAAGGAATGAGAATCCTCATACACCTTCATTGTCAAGTGAAGCACTAAAGTTGGAGCTCAAGCCTTTGCCCTCCACTCTGAGGTATGCATTTCTTGACTCTAAATCTTATTTTCCCTTTATTGTTAATTCTTTCCTACCTAAGGATGAAGTACATGCTTTGTGTAATGTTTTGAGTAAACATAATGGTGTAATAGGATATTCAATTAATGACTTGAAAGGACTAAGCCCAACTATTTGCATGCATAGAATTCTTTTAGAGGAGGATGCCAAGCCTACCATTGAAGCTCAAAGGAGGTTAAATCCCACTTTTAAGTAAGTGATAAGAAAAGAAGTAATTAAGTTGCTTGAAAATGGGATTATATATTCCATAAGTGATAGTAAATGGGTTTTTCTGGTTCAAGTTGTTCCAAAAAAAAGGTGGCTTAATCATTGTGCAAAATGAATATAATGATTTAGTGCCTACTAAGACCATCACAAGCTGGCGTATGTGTATTGACTATAAGAAGCTAAATAATGCTACTAGGAAAGATCATTTGCCATTACCTTTTATTAATCAAGTCCTAAAAAGAATAGCAAATTATTCTTATTTTTATTATCTTGATGGGCTTAGTGGTTTTTATTAAATTCCTATTCATCTGAACAACTAAGATAAAACTACTTTCACTTGTCCTTAATATAACTTTGTCTTTAGGCGTTTGCCTTTTGGTCTATGTAATGCTCCCACTACCTTCCAAAGATGCATGTTTTCAATTTTTAGTGATTTAATAGATGATTGCGTGGAAGTTTTCATGGATGATTTTATTGTTTATGGATATAACTTTACTAATTTCCTAAAAAATCTTTCTAAAGTTCTTGACAGGTGTAAAGAGCACATATTCATACTTAATTGGGAGAAGTGCCATTTTATGGCACAAGAAGGGATTGTTCTAGGTCATTTCATCTCATATAAAGGTATAGAAGTTGATAGAGCAAAAATAGAAGTCATTGCTAGTTTGCCACCTCCAAAGTGTGTCAAGGATATAGGGAGTTTTTTTGGCCATGCAGGTTTTTTAAAAGGTTCATCAAGGATTTTTCTAAGATTGCAAAGCCATTATGCAAACTACTTATAAAGGAGGCCATTTTTTAGGTGGAAGATGCATGTATAAAGGCATTTAGAACCTTAAAGAGAGCTCTTACTTCAACACTAGTCTTGCAACCACCTAATTGGGAGCAACCATTTGAGATTATGTGTGATGTAAGTAATTTACAGTTGGGGCTATTTTAGGCCAACAAAGAGAAGGCAAGCCTTATGTGATTTATTATGCTAGCAAGCTACTTGATGATACGTAGATTAATTATACAACCACTAAGAAAGAGTTTCTTACTATTGTATATGTATTTGACAAGTTTAGAGCTATCTTGTAGGGTAAAAAGTCATTGTGAATTCTAATCATGATGCCCTTAAGTAGCTTCTTATTAAGAAAGATGCAAAAACCTAGGCTTTTAAGGTGGATTCTAATGCTTCAAGAGTTTGATTAGAAAGTGAGGGATAAGAAAGGTAATGAGAGCTTAGTTGTGGATCATTTATCGTGATTGGATCTAGATGGATTGCATAAGAATGATGATGGTGTGTCAATTAATGAGTCATTTCATGGTGAACATCTTCTTACTTTGACAGTAAAGGAGATTCCATGGTATGCAAATTTTTCAAACTATCTTGTGAGTGGCGTCCTCCCTTATGGGTTGGATTATAGACAAAAGAAGAAATTTTTGCATGATAGCAAGTTTTACAATTGGGAGGAATCATTGCTTTACAAGAGATGTGGAGACAATTTGATTAGAAGATGTATTCCTTAAGATGAAGTTCAGAATGTTTTGAGACATTATCATTCCTTGGATGTAAAAGGAAATTTTGGTGCATTAAGGATAGCTTAAAAGGTACTTCAATCTAGTTTTTGGTGGCCTTCATTATTTAAGGATGCTAGAGAATTTGTGTTTACATGTGATAGATGCCAGAGAATGGTAATTTATCTAGAAAGCATGAGATGCCTTTAAAAGGAATTCTAGAAGTTGAGATTTTTTATGTTTGGGGCAAAGACTTCATAGGCCCTTTTCTTAGTTCTTTAGGCCATAAGTATAGATTAGTAATGGTTGATTATGTCTTAAAGTGGGTGGAAGCAATTCTGACTATTATAAATGATGCCAAGGTTGTTAAGAAGATGCTCAAGAAAATTATTTTTCCAAGGTTTGGCACACCTAGAGCATTGATCAGTGATGGAGGTTCACATTTGTGCAATCATGTAATAGAATCTCTTTTGAAGAAATATTAGGTAACCCACAAGGTAGCTAATCCATACCATTCACAAACAAGTTGGCAAGTCAAAGTGAATAATAGAGAGATCATATACATTCTTAAAAAACTGTCTTCTTCAAGGAAGGATTGGGCATATAAGATAGCTTCTAAAACACCAATTAGCCTTACTCCTTACCAAATGATCTATGGGAAGTCTTATCACTTACCCGTGGAACTTAAGCATAAGGCATATTAAGCAACAAGGGCATTGAATTTTGATTTGAAGAAGGTGGGCATAAAAAGGTTACTTCAGCTGAATGAATTACAAGAGTTAAGGATGAATGCTTCTGAAAATGCAAAGTTGTATAAGGATAATACTAAATTGTGGCATGATAAGCATATACATAAGAATTAATTTCATGAGGGAGAATTGGTCCTACTTTAAAACTCCAAGTTAAAGCTGTTTCCCGATAAGTTGAAGTCAAGGTGGTCTGATCCTTTTAAAATTATGAAAGTTTATCCTTATGGTGCTATAGATATTACTAATGATAAAGGAGAGACCTTTAAAGTGAATGGCCATCATCTCAAACCTCACTTGGTGGGTGAAGCGGTTCTTCTTAGGGAGTCAATCTCTCTCTATTCACCTTAGCATTACAAAGGGTATGTGGTCCAACTATCGACCATTAAATGAAGCAAGGTATTCTACCATATTTCTATTTTTGATTTATTAATTAATATATTTTTGGTATATTATACTCACACATTAAATTCTAACTCTTATCTATTTACTATTATTATTGAATTATGTCAAACCACATTATAGTGTTTATTGTTTTATTAATGTTTATTCTATTTTATTATTTCACTTCATTATATATATTAGCATTTATATATATGTCTCTCCTAACTTTAATTTATTCTACTTTATACACATTAATTATATTGTATATATTAGTTTTATACACATTGTTTACTTCTTATTTAATTTATTTATTTGTATTAATATATATATATATATATATATATATATTTATATGCCTTCATGAAATAAAAAATATATATACATTAAATATTTGTGCCTTCATTTGAAACTGAGGCGGCACTTCGATTCGACTCATCAAAGGAACTTGAGGTGCCGAGTTGGCATAGAAACTCCTAGTGCCAAGTCAGCATTTCGATTCAACTCGGCACGACGAGTCACCACCATACATATTTTTTTATTTTATTTATTTTTATTTATAGTTATTAATTTAATTTCCTATATCATGTCATTTCCCATCAATAGTCATGTCTTTTCCCCTTTTTAATAACTTACATTTGTCATTCATAATTATATCTCTTTGACTAACCATTTTTATTTGTTTCTTTTCTATTTTATACCCTTTCCCATACATTTCAAACCTTTCTCTACCCTTTATCCTCCTATATATACTCACTACTTATTCATTCTCTCTATAACTTTTCACCCACTTCTCATTTCTTATAGTCTATATCTCTCCTTAAAAGTATACATCAATTGAATCCCATATCCCTTTTTCTATTCCTTCATTTTCTTCTCTTCACTCTACCCATTATCATTTTAATCTCTTCATTTACCCTCTATAGAAAAATTTGCATTTGTTTTTCATCTCATTTCATTTTCCATAGGAAGAACAAAGGTTGAAGCATCTTGAATCTCTTAATCTAAAAGACCACAAGAAGAAGATTCAGAAAAGGGAGATCTTGCACCAAACTTACAAGGCTAAATTTTCAATCTTTACCTATATGGAAGGTGTACAATTTACTCCACTAAAGGTTAGAGAAATAATTGGTTATAATTATATTCTCTCCTTAGATATATGGGCACTTATGATTCTTTTGATCAAATGTTGATAACTTCTTGCCTTAAGAAATTTGTTTCCATGCATGAAGATACCTATGTAGAATTAATTATAGAATTTTACACTACCTTGGATGTAAATACAACCAACACTCAAATTCTAGAATTTTGATTGTTAGGGAATAAACATAAGCTTACTTATTTCTTCATGCAATATGCATTTGGCTTTTAAAAAAGATGGCTTCTGTGACCTCTTATGACTTTTCAAGTTAATGAATTTTGGACCTTTTTAACAAACTTACAAACACCATTCCAAGCAAGAAAGGGTAAGACCATGTTCATAAAAGACTTAAAATTCTAGTTATTACATAAGGTGCTTGCATGTGTGGTTTTACATAAGTCTAAATTTAATCATGTTTCTGCACAAGATTTATTTTTGATGTGGTGCATTCACAATAAGAAACAAGTATGTTGGACTTACTTGATTTTTAATCAATTATTGAGTTGTGCTCCATGTAAGGATGCCCCATTAACCCATGGTCATACTATTACAATTATTGCTAAGGCTTTGAATGTTAATCTTGCTTATTTTACTCATGTTTTTTAGTGCTTATATTTCACTAAACAAGCATTTATCAGAGGTGAAGTTGTCGATAATGCATTCCATGCCATACGAGTAAGGTCTAGGTCTTGTTGGAGAGGCTTGACACATCCCCCACTTATAGAAGAGGAGGACGAAGAAGAAGAAGAAGAAGAGGAGGCTGAGGAGGGTTCATAAAAAGGAGTTCCCTGTGATAATGTCAATGTCCCTCCTTTTTCATTCCCCGTGCAAGGTGATACTAATGGATCAAGCGGTCAATCTCAAATTTGGGAACAAGTTCTTACGAACCAAAGGGCATGGTAGCTTTTATTTATCAATTAGATCAACACGAAAGGAGGATGGAGAATAAAATGAACTAATACTTTACACAATGTAGTCATCCTATTAAGTCTCCTCCACTATCTCCTTCAGACAATTAGGGGAGTCCCTCTTTCCTTTCCTTATTTACTTATTTACTTTTAATTTTCACATATTAGGGACAATGTGGGTGTCAAGTGTGGGGGGAAGGGATATTATTAGTAGTATATGTTTAATTATGTTTTCATTCATGTTTTATATGTTTATTAGTGTGTATAATTTTTCGTCTCCATATTCCTTATTTTAGTCTCTATTTCAAGTCTATTCTAATCATGACTGAAGTTTAGTATTTGATGGTATGATACTAACACAGTCTTGCTATACTTAATTGGTAGGATATTAAAGTTTCATGTAGTATAAGCTTTAGTATATTTATTTTTATTTATTTATTTTCAAAATTTAAGGAATATTTAGTCAACTTGCTAGCTATGTTTAATGAGGTGCTTAGGAATGAAACTTATTTTTCATTGTATTAAGCAATTTAGGGAAAACTATAACCATAATTCAAGTAGCTAGCATTTCAATAATGGATGAGGAATATAAAAAAATTCAAGAAAAAAATATTAATAAAAAAATAATTTCTTGCTTGTTGACTAGATGTATTTCAAGTAAGTCATGTGTAATTGAGTATGCTCCTTAATTACATTTGTTCAGAAAGAATGCACAATGTCACAAGTAGATGTATTTTGAGTAAGTCATATGTATTTGTATTTGCTCCTCATTTACATTCATTTGGAAAGGATGCATCCAATTGAAATATATATATATATATATACATAATAATAGTTATGTCTAAAAATGCCATGAGAAATGCGAGTGATGCGTGTGCTTAATACTTGTCCCGTGATTGCTTTTGCCTTTTGAAACACTAAGTTTGGAGAATGAGCATTTTAGCTAGATAGCTTAGTTAGCACTTTGACTCTACATTCTTGATTTTGCTCTTAGTTAATTGAGATAAAATGCTAAACTTATCAGTTATATTATAAAAATTGTTCCTCTTATCATCGTTAAGCATTGCAAGATTGATTATTAACTATATTTTTCTTAAATTTCCTTTCATGATTAAGATGACTTAGTGGAGATGGATACATTTATTGTGGAGAGGATAAAACTTTTGTTTGAATTCTCTTACTTAGCTCTTCCCTTCTTTCTTAAGGGCAAGCAAGATTTAAGTGTGGGGGAATTTGATAGAATACAATATAGCATATTCATTTAGGGTCATTTTTGTTAACTTTCTCTTTAGTTTGCATTAACATTGTGTTTAATTATTGCATTTTGTTTCTTCTCTTATGTTTTTATGTTCTCTTTAGGATTTGTAGGTCATTTTATGCTAATGTCATGCTTGTAGTAGCAATGGAGTGCATTTGACTAAAGTTTGGAATCAAAGGAAGTGAGCTAGGGTTGGTGCCAACTCGTTCTAATGGTGTTGACTTGTTAATCCCCTCTAAGGACTATAATTTGGATGCATGAGTTGGAAGGTGCCAAGCTTGATAAGGCTATTGCTGGAGAGCCACTATACGATCAAGAGCCGCTACTTGGAGTTTGTTTGGACCCACCTCCTGCTAATAGTTCCTCTATCTATTACTTCCACCTCTCAGGTAAACATCTGATGCTCAACTTGCATTTAAAATTATCATATTTTGACATGATTTCTCATTTTTAGGCTATAGCCACTTGACTTAAACCCCAAGCCAGGCCTTATGTATAAGAGAGAGATCCTTAAAGACCTTACATCAATCTTAGTAGAGATGGCTCTTTGGCTATAGTTGAGGCCCTCAGCTACCCCTAGCTTGTAGTAGGTCACCGATGTTTCACCTATACTCTTGACCCTTTGGTTCATTATTGGGTTCTTTTAGGAGAGCTATTTCATAAGTTCTTGACCCTATATGAGGATCTCACACTCGTACTAGGGCACTACTCATATAAGTTCATCTTTGACCTATTTTCTGAATCATTCTTAAAATGTTTGTTACTTCTAACATTCCATTAATAACATAAATTCCCTTAGAGCAAGGTTTACATATGTACAGGATGGTTGGGGCACAAAGGGATTATGTGTTGGATGTCACTTAGCAATAGAGGGTAATTATTCTTCCTATGTCTATATGTATGTGTGCTTGCATTATTTACTAACCTTTAATCTATTTAAACATGATCATGATGAGGCTAGCTAGATGAGGATTGCCACCCTTGAGCATCAAATAAATGAGGATAAAGATGATAACGATTAGTATGGGGGTGATGATGGTGTTAGAGGAGGGGATGATCCTGAGGGCACTGAGTCGAATATCTAATAGATTAGGCCTCAAACTACTATAACAAATCTTAAAAGGCTTAAATAATAGATCATGGTCGAAATTGGAGTCGTTCCACTTATTAGTATTCAGATCGCCACATGCTAGAAGAATCAACTTCCCTTTCCTCCATCCTACAGCTAAATTCTAGGATCCTTAAAAACATGTCTTTTAGTTCAACACAGTAGAACTATGCTTGGTACTAGAGGATTTTGAAGCCCTTTTAGGTTTTCAAATAGATTCCACTTGCCAACTCATAGTCCCTACACTTGGAATTCTAGACTCATACTCTGTCTAATATCAAATGGCTTGACTATTTAATCTTCCACCCCAATTTTCATCTCACTACATTCTTGGCTCAGAGATCATATTAGAACCCTTCTTTAAAGCTATCATGGACATAGATAGGAAAGAAGTTTATTGGCCCCGGATGATGACCCTCTATTTGTATGCTTAATTCTTACTCATTTCCCTTTTTGAAAGTTATGATTCAAAACTCCTCCACATTATAAACCAAGTGGAAGTAGGATTTAACCTTTTCCCTCTCATTTTAGCAGAAACCATCATCAAACTAGACAACCTTATTGAGTCCAATCGATTCTATAGAAGTTCGCTTTTGTTGGAGGCAAGCTTCTTCTTCTCCGACTTTCATTTTCTGATTTGCTGACATTTTTACTTACCTATTTCTCTTACAAATATGGTTCAATGAGAAACTGAGATTACTTGAACCTCCTTGAGACATAACATGTTATAGAGCCAAGCATTACCAAACCAAAAAGCTACATCCTATACCAAAAGATGTTTAGAGTTGGCTATCAACGTTTCCCGATGCTCTAGTATGATGGATGTGCCTATGGTGGAGGTTATAGCATGTGACTATTCAGTCTTACACTTACTATGTTTCGGTTGCTAGCTTTCATTTTGTCACACTCTATAACCCTACTTGTCATTATTGCCAATACAGATAGAAGTAACTGATCATGGAATTAGTGTATAAGTTCAAACTAGGACCCTGTCTCAAAACCTCCTGGATAACTTAGTGGTTACCTAGCCTTGTAGAATCATTTAAAGGAACATAAAATACAATGGAGATCCAACCATTGATGATAGTTACAAGGTGTGGATCCAATTACAATAGACATAAAAAGATGAGTTTATTATAAATAAAAGGACAAGAGAGTTGCAAATGTCGAGTGCTCAGGATGTTTAATGAAAAAAAGGAAACAAAATTAGCTTATGAATCGAGTCATCATTTCCCTTTTTGTTAGATAGCATTTCCTTTAGTAGTTAAATAGTTTGTAATAAACACTTAATGTGATGTTTAAAAATAATTAAAGCAATCTATTTCATTTAACTTGAACACAATCTGCATATACATTTTGCTTGTGACACATCTTATGTTGTTAGTTGGCTTACCCTTATAAGTTTTCCAACAATCCATTTTCCTCTCTCTCTCTTTTATATGTCCTTAACTTTTTCCTACACCACCTCTTTCGAGGTTTTTAATCAAGTAGAACTTTTATTTTTAATTAATTTTTTTGTCTTTAACTTTTGCCAAGATAGCCTCTTTTTGAGGTTTTCTCCTTAGTGAGACTTTTATAGAAAGTACTTCTTGAGCTTGTCCAAGTTAATAGGCTCTATGAATTCATTCCCTTTTATGTTAGATAGGATAGTAACACCCTTAGAAAATTACTTTTTGGCCATCTGCAAGTATATGGGTCAAGTTATAGAATAGGATTGTAAGACCAAGTATCATTCCTATAGAGAAGAAGTTAAGTACTAGTTCACTTGATTATCTTGCTTGTCTAAACTAATCAATCTGTAGGTTGTAATGGAATTAACAAATTAAAACTAAATCAAATTTAGTAAAAATAATCAATATGTATGTTATATGCTAGAGTTTCTTTTTTCACCTAGATCTGTATTGACTTAAAATCTAATTATTATAATGCAATTCATAGACATGCTTAAGATGCTACCACTATGATTCTTATAAATCTCTCTCGAGTTTTTACAAGGTAAGTTTATTAATTCAATTATGAATTAGAATTTAAGGACTCTTGCCTCTCTGAATTCTAATTAGTAAATCCTTAATAGACTTATGCTTTTAAAGTAAATGTGCAATATTAACTCTTAATTGGCATCTCTACTTAAATTAAAACTTAATAGTTTTTATTCTAAGTCCCCAAATATTAATCTCCTCTCAGTCTTAAACACTTAGTATGAAATAATTCAATTTGATTGTTAAAAACCTTAGGTATAAATCATCTCTCGATCTCAAGACACCTAACTTAAATAATTGAATTATTAATTAAGCAAAAGAATAAAAACCATAAACATAACATGAACTGAGATTTTAATTAAAAAGAAATATAAATTCAATACATCTCTAGGTTACTCAAATTACTCTAGTACCAAATAAAACAGAGATATCATGTTTATGAAGACAACAAGTAAACAATTAAAAGACAAAGCAATCATGATTGAATACAATATTAGAAAATATAAAACCCCCTAATCCTTGTTTAATAGACTCCTCATATTACTTTTCTCTTTCATTATCTTCTTATATTTCTTATGCTTATGAATGATTCCGTCTCTCTATCATTTGATGATCTTTTTTTTCCTCCGTTACTTTAATACTTTATGATGCTTTTATACCTCTACGAGGAATTAGGGTTGCACTTAGAATTTTTTTAGGAATCTTTACACACTATTTGGATAAAAAAAGCATATGCCTATTAGTCTTTTACACTGGTGTATTTCCATGTGACACGACCATCCTACTTTAAGTAGCACGGGTGTATTAGGTCCAACATGGCCATGCATTCCTTTAGCACACCCGTGCTTTTCTTTCCCTTTGTCTTCTTATGACATGGCCATGCTAAATTGATGGCATGGGTGTGTTAGATCCAACATGGCCATGCATTCCTTTAGCACCCCCATGCTCTTCTTCCCCTTTGTTTTCTTGTGACACGACCATGCTTAATTTATGGCATGGCCATGCTTATTCCATTGACTCGAGCTTTGACCTTTGACATCTTGCTCTTCATGGCATGGGTGTGTTAGGTCCAACATGGTTGTGCCATCTTAATTCCTACAAATAGAATAAAATCAATCAGAAGAATTCTAAAATGGACAGAAAATATGAAATCCTTTAATTTATATGAATTATACATGAATACGTATCTATTTTACTTAAAATGAACTAAAATTAATTTAATCATATTTAAAATGAGCCTAATTTTTACTAAGAAAATGCAATTGTCAAATTCCCCCAGACTTAAATCTTTGCTTATCCTCAAGCAAGAACCTCATTATAATAATAAAATAAGCATATGAAAAAAATTAAGAATAGTTCAATCAATATGGTAAAGGGTTAATACAAATATTATTTATCAAAACCAAATTAATAATTTAAGAAAAAGACTGAGTATTACCAAGTGAAGCATATATACCTCTCCAAGAATTATTTAAAAGAATTTATGAACTAAAACTTATAAACCAAGGAAATTCAAACACAGTTAAATTATTAGTCAACCCTTAAGCTAATTATGATAACCAATATATATATATATATATATATATATATATATATATATATATATATATATATATATATGCTTCACTTGGTAATACTCAGTCTTTTTCTTAAATTATTAATTTGGTTTTGATAAATAATATTTGTATTAACCCTTTACCATATTGATTGAACTATTCTTAATTTTTTTCATATACTTATTTTATTATTATAATGAGGTTCTTGCTTGAGGATAAGCAAAGATTTAAGTCTGGGGGAATTTGACAATTGCATTTTCTTAGTAAAAATCAGGCTCATTTTAAATATGATTAAATTAATTTTAATTCATTTTAAGTAAAATAGATACGTATTCATGTATAATTCATATAAATTAAAGGATTTTATATTTTCTATCCATTTTAGAACTCTTAAACAATATATATATATATATATATATATATATATATATATATATATCAAACACAGTTAAATTATAAGTCAACCCTTAAGCTAATTAACTGTGTTTGACTTATAATTTAACTGTGTTTGATATATATATATATATATATGGTATTAGAATTCTTCCCAACATTAGTATTCCCTACCATTCCTTTATTGCTAAGTATGAATACCGCCATTAGGTACCTTTGGATTACTGATACTCAAATTTGAGCATTGGAGTAGAATGGACCTTTTGTTTCTATTTTTTGGCTTTGAAAGCTTTCTGCTCCTCTAATCCCTTTTTATTATGCTTTATTTTTCTTGGCCTTTTGTTGTATATAAGAATTTGTAGGCCCTTTATTTGACACATCTTTAATAGCTGAAGAACCATATACTAGAAAAAAGGTTTTTCTAATAACAAAATTCTATCCAAATCTCCATGGTTACACAAAATTTTCCCAAAAATTGTTTAAATAAATCAAATGAATGGTATATATTTTAGATTGATTAAAAGTTAAAAATTCTAATTTTCAAATGATTAACAATGTTTTAAACTGTATACTATAAGTATTAACCACATTTTATACCAACTAAACTAGCTCAATTCGATTTTAATATACAAAGTTGATAATTATAATAAGTCAGCAAAAATAAAAGTGTGGGTAAAATTATCAAAAATGAATTTAAAAAAATGGATGAAAAATAACAATAAACCAAGCAATAAAATAACAAAAATAAATTAACTCATAAAATTTTGAAAAGAAAATACTAAAAGTTAAAGTAAGTAAATACTCTCCCACATGTAGATTGGACATTATCCTCAATGTGTTACAAGTGATGACTAAACTCGAGTGTTGAAATATTGAAATAAAAGGAAAAAAAATAAAAATAAAAATAGAAAAAGAAAGAGCAAAATATAAAGTGAAATGCATGAGGCACATAAACAAACATGCTTAAATCACTCAAAAATGATACTACAACTAAACACTTATATATATGTGAAAACGATATAAAGCACTTGAAATTAAACACACAAACAAAAAAGTAACAAAATGACACACTCATCAATTTTTTGTCATTTTTTTTAAGTGTTATGTACGTTTTGGAGAGGGGTAAGTCAAAAGGTGGTCTTTTCAAGTTATGAAACGATAAGGGCTTATTCACATGAGAGAGTAGTGAATGGCACATGAGGTTTTGGCATCTTATGACATGACCGTGCCATATGTTAAGCATGCCCATGCTGGGTATGGCATGGGCATGCTAATATGTAACACACCCGTGCTATAGTGCCACTAAGAATTGTAACTTCACAGTTTGATTGCACGGGTGTGTTATGAATTGGCACACCCATGCTTAATTTTCCTTTAATGTTGCATACATGGCAATTTACTTGTAATACTACTCTAAAGTATGTAGCACCTGTCCTACCTTTTAATCAACATTCAAAATAAAAAACACTCAAGCAGACACAAGAAAATGCATAATTAAGTATATAAATAAAGACAAAAGCAAAGAAAAACTTCCCTAGTTAACTTCTATTCATTGCAGCACTTGAAATCTATCAGTCATTTTGAACACTTATGGCGACCTGAGTAGTGTCTTCATCACATGTGTATACTTAGCATCCAAAATTTCTATATAGAGAACAAAAAACCTTTATGTTAGGGGATTAAATAACTATAAAAAGACAATTATGAGATAAGAAAATAGATAAAACTATAAAAAAAAATTATGAGACAAGCAAATAGATAAAACTTGGGTTATCTCCCATGAAGTGCTTTGTTTATATTTGGTCCTAAGCTAGACCATTACCATATGGTTCTTTATTCTGTAGGTGCCTCTTATAAGTCTTGGTTTCTTATGAGTGGTGGTATCTCATTCCCAAAATACAACTTCAGTCGTTGCCCATTCACCTTGAAAGTCTTACTCTTATTGTTTTGGATTTGCACTACTCCATAAGGAAATACTTCAACCACTATGAAGGGGCCAAACCATCGAGACTTAAGCTTTCCATGGAAGAGGTAGAGTCATGAATTGAACAAGAGAACCTTATCCCCTTGTTTAAAGTGTTTTGGCTTAATCATTGCATCGTGCCACTTTTTAGTTTTCTCCTTCTAAAGTTTGGCATTTTCGTAAGCCATATTCCCGATTTCTTCAAGTTCATTCAATTAAAGAAGTTGTTTCTCACTCACTTTCTTATAGTCCATATTCAAAGCTTTGATAGCCTAATATGCTTTGTGCTCGAGCTCTACTAGGAGATGACATGCCTTCCCAAAAAAAATCGATATGGTGACATGTTGAGTGGAGTCTTAAAAGCAGTTCAATAGGCCCAAAGCGCATCATCAAGCTTAAGCGCCTAATCTTTTCTCAAGTTATTCACTATCTTCTCTAAAATATTTTCAATTCTCTATTACTCACTTTAACTTGGCCATTTGTTTATGGATGATAGGGCATAAGGACCTTATGCTTGACATCATACTGTGATAAAAGGACTTAAAACTGTTTGTTGCAAAAGTGGCTTCCTCCATCATTTATAATGGCTTAAGGAGTCCTAAATCTTGTGAATATCTTTTTCAAGAACTTGTGTACTACCCTAGCATCATTAGCAACACAAGCTTGAGCCTTAACCCACTTTGACACATAGTCAACATAAACGAGAATATAGCGATTCCTAATAAAGGAGGGAAACAGTCCCATGCAATCTATACCCTACATATCAAAGAGTTCAACTTCTAAAATCCCTATTTGTAGCATCTCATCTTTCCTTGAAAGTCCCCCACTGCATTGACACTTGTCACAATTCATGATAAAGTCTCTAGCATCCTTAAATGTAGGAGGCCAATACAACCCACTTTCAAGTATTTTAGTAGCCATCATATTTAGTCCATAGTGTCCACCATAAGGAGAACTATGATAGTGGTGCAACACATCATATATACCTCTAAGTCAAGAATGCATCTTTATACCAAACCATCTTTGCATAATTTCCATAGATAAGGATCATCCCACACATAGCTCTTTGCATCATGCATGAGCTTCTTTCATTGTTGATATGAGAAATCCTTAGGAAGTTATCCGCATGAGAGGAAATTTTCCAAGTTTGCATACTAGGGAATAAATGTAAGTGCAAATAGTGTCTCATTTAGAAAAGTCTCTTTGATAGATGTCTCATCAATGTTCCTTTTTTCCAGAAAAGAAAGGTGGTAAGCTACTAAGTTCTCTGAGCCTTTTTTGTCTTTTATCACCATATCAAACTCTTGTAGCAAAAGTACCTATGGAATTAACCTTGGCTTAAAATCTTTCTTAGACAGTAGATATTTGTTAGCTGCATGGTCTATGTACACTATCACTTTTAATCCTAAAAGATAAGACTGAAATTTATCAAAAGCAAACATAATAGCTAGCATCTCCTTCTCTGTTGTGGCATAGTTGAGTTGTGCATTTGAGAGAGTCTTGCTAGCATAATATGTTACATGTAACCTATTATCTTTGCACTACCCTAGCATAGCTTCTATGGCTTGGTCACTAGCATCACACATCAGTTGGAATAAAAGTCTCTAATATGGTGGTAACACAGTAGGTGCTAATGTGAGTTCCTTATTTAACCTATCAAAAACTTATTTGCACTCATTAGTGAACTTAAAAAGGACATATTTTTCTAATAAATGAGAAAGAGGTTTACAAATCTTAGAAAAATCCTTGATGAAGTGTCTATAAAAGCTGACATTTCTAAGGAAGCTTTTAACACCCTTCATATTAGTTAGATAACTGATATTTTCAATCATCTTTATCTTGGCTTGATCAACCTTTATTCCCCTTGCTGAGATCTTGTGTCCCAACACTATGCCTTTATTTACCATAAAGTGGCACTTTTCCTAGTTTAGTACCAAATTAGTTTCCTCACATTTTTCCAACACCTTCTCCAAGTTATTGAGATAGCCTTCAAATGAGTCTCCAAATACTAAAAAGTCATCCATGATATCCTCAACTAAGTTTGAGAAGATATCCATTATGCAACATTGAAATGTGGTAAGGGCACTGCATAATCCAAAGGGCATCCTCCTTTAGGCATAAATGCCATATGGATAGGTGAATGTTGTTTTCTCTTGTCCTTTGGAGCTATGGCAATCTGGTTATAGCCTGAGTAGCCATCAAGGAAGTAATAAAAAGTATGGCTTGCAATTCTCTCAAGCATCTGGTCAATGAATGATAGGGGAAAGTGATATTTTCTCATGGTATTATTGAGCCTCCTATAGTCAATGCACACCCTCCAGCCACTGACAACTCTTGTTGGGATCATCTCTCCTTTACTGTTCTCCACTATAGTAATTCTCCCTTTCTTTGGCATATATTGAATTGGGCTCACTAACTGGAGTCCAAGACTGGGTATATAATGCTTGCATTAAGTAGCTTTATGATATCCTTTTTCACCACTTCTTACATGTTTAGATTCAACCTTCCCTGTCGTTTGATAGTATGCTTGCACCCTTCTTCCATTAGTATCTTATGCATATAATAGGATGGGTTTATTCCCCTAATGTCAAAAATTTTCCACCCAATAGATTTCACCCTTCTTTTTAACCATCTCCACAAGTAAAGTTTCTTGCTCAAAGGTGAGTTTAGAAGGGATAATGATTGGTAGAGTTTGGTTGTCTCGTAGAAGGTATATTTGAGCTAAGGTGGTAAAGGTTTCAATTCAAGGGTAGGTGGTGAAATAATGGAAGGCTGTATGGGTTGGATATTCAAAGTTAGAGGTACATGCTTTTGAGGATGGTCATTTTGGGAAGGGTTAAGCTTAGGAACTTCTTTCAAACCTTTCTCCACTTATGGATTATCTTCAGCTACTTAAAGTTAAGCATGGAAAACTTCATCCATACATTTGTTTACTACATTAAGGCGCATGCAGAAGTCTCCATTAATAAGCTACCGACTCGCCTTATAAACATCAAAGACATACTTTTTTTACCTACTCTCAAGGTGAAAGTTCCTGCATGCACATCAATTAAGGCTTTTGAAGTGTATAAGAATGACATGCTTATAATTAAAGGCACCTCTTCATCCTCTTCGAAGTCCAAAACAATGAGATATATAGGGAATATAAACTTGCCTACCTTCACCAACACATCCTCTATAATCCCTAATGGTTTCTTAGTAGTACAGTCTGCCAATTGAAGAATCATACTCATGGTTTTAGCCTCTAAATCTAGTTTCCTAAAAATAGATAGGGTTATAAGGTTTATGGAGGCACCCAAATCATATAATAGTTTTTAAAATTGAATATCCCTATATCATATGGGATGGTTAAACTTCTAAGGTACCTAAGCTTACATGGAAGCTTGTTTGAGATATGGCACTAAATTCTTTGGTCAAAGTAATAATCTCCATTTCTTCAAGCTTCTTCTTATTGGAGAGCAAGTCTTTGAGAAACTTTATATATTTTGGCATCTAAGCAATGGGTTCAACGAAAGTTATGTTAACCTGGATCTTTTTTAAGCATATCTAAGAATTTTGAAAATTAAGGATCCAACTCTTTCTTTTTCAACCTTTATGGAAAGGGAACAAGTGGCTTATATACTCTTTCTTTGCTCTCTTTAGCTCCCTTTGATCCTTCTTTATTCACCGCTTCTCTTGAACTTTCTTCAGTCGTGGCTTTTTCTTATTTACTTAAGTTGGACTCCATAGGTGGCTATAACTCTTTACCACTTCTTAGGGTTATAGCTTTCACTTGCTCCCTTGGATTTATCTCATTATTGCTTGGCAAATTACCATGCTTACGTGACATCAATGCATTAGCTATCTAGCCCATTTGCACTTCTAGATTATAAATGGAGGAAGAATTATTCTTGAACATCAACTGAGTATCTTTTTGAATATGTTCCACCCTTGCCTCTAGCTTTGGGTTTGAATCCTCTTGAAGAGTCATCCTTTTATCCATAATTTCCATGAACTTGTCTAACTTGCCCTTGATAGATGAATTCTGGTTCTATTGAGCTAGTTGGTGCAAATTTTGAAAAGTTGAGTTTGCAAAACCCAGTCATGGTTATCTATTCTATCCTTGCTCCCCTTGAATTTTCCATGAAAAATTAGGGTGGTTCCTCCAAGATAAGTTGTAGGTATTGCCATAGGAGTTGCCTCTATTTTGCATATAATTGGCACTCTCAAAATTCTATATAAATATGCACTCATTATTCCTATAATCCCCTTCATAACTCATAGTTTGAAGTAGCAGACATAGCTTTCACATTCATTTTCTTTAGCTCATGGGTTGAAGCGTCAAGCTTAGCTGTAACCATATTCAAACCATCAACTCTTATCACACCTTATTTCTTTGTTATCATGGCCCTTTCATTGTTCTGTAAGTGTTGAGTTGTAGCAATCTCTTCAGATAGATCAAGAATCTCCTCTAGCATTTTGTTCATGATAGAGCCACCATAAGCTACATCTATATTGCACCTTACCATTGGATTTATGCCCTTATAAAAAGACTGCACCAAGTCCCAAGTAGGAATCAAGTACGAAGGACATTGTCTTTGTAAGTCCTTGAATTGCTCATAAGCTTTAAACAATGACTCATCATCCCTTTGGTAAAAGGAAATAATCTCACTTCTAATTCTTAAAGCTTTAGCAAGAGGAAAGTACTTGTTGAAGAAGACTGTGTACATCTCATTCCAAGTTCTGATAGAGTTTAGAGGTAACCTTACCAACTGTTTAGCTGCCTTGTTTGTGAGAGAGAAGGGAAACATAATAAGGAAAATAGCTTATGAAGATACTCCATTCATTCGTAGAGTTTCACAATAATCCATAAACCAATGCATATGTGTAATGGGGTCCTCTAAGGGTAGCACATGAAATTGTGAACTTTGGATCATCTGAATCACGATAGGTTTGATCTCAAAGTTATTTGCCTTAATTGCCAGAGGCATAATTGGATTCTGATCTTACTGTATATTAGAGTTCAAACATTATGTCATGGTCCTGTTGCCCATAGGGCTATAGTGCTGGTTGAGGAACCAATTTGCGTTATTTGGGTTGTTGTCATTGTCAGCCCTTTCTCCTCCACCATTTTCATTATTGAGCTCATTTCCTTGATTTATGGTTGCTTTTTTTTTTCTCTTCTCCTTCTATGGAATGTTCTTTCAATTTCAGGATCGAGTGTTTTAAGCTCTTTAGTATTGTAATCAAGGCTTCGAGTTTGACACATATGCCAAGTTCCTATAAAAGAAAAGTAAAACAAAATGTAAAAATAAAGGAAAGAAATGTTTAAATCAAACAGTATAAAGCTACTACTAATATTAAACGCAATGGTGCTAAAAAATGTATACAAGTCAAGTTATAGAATAGGATTCTAAGTCCAAGTATTGTTCCTATAGAGAATAAATTAAGTACTAGTTCACTTGATTAACTTGCTTGTCTAAACTAATCAATCTTTAGGTTGTAAAGGAATTAACAAATTAAAACTAAATCAAATTCAGTAAAAATAATCAATATGTATGCTATTTAGTAAAGTTTCTCTTTGCACCTAGATCTGTATTGACTCAAAATCTAATTATTATAATCCAATTCATAGACATGCTTAATATGTTACTACTATGATTCTTATAAATCTCTATTGAGTATTTACAAGGTGAGTTTATTAATTCAATTATGAATTAGAATTTATGAACTCTCATCTCTCTAAACCCTAATTAATAAATCCTTAATAGACTTATGCTCTTAAGGTAAATGTGTAATATTAACTCTTAATTGGTATCTCTACTAAAATTAAAAATTAATAATATTTATTCTAGGTCCCTAAATATTAATCTCCTCTCGATCTCAAACACTTAGCGTAAAATAATTCAATTTGATTGTTAAAAACCTTAGGTATAAATCATCTCTCGATCTCAATACACCTAACTTAAATGATTTAATTATTAATTAAGTAAAAGAATAAAAATCGTAAACATGACATGAACTGAGATTATAATTAAAAAGAAATATAAATTCAATACATCTTTATGTTACTCAGATTACTCTAGTACCAAATAAAACAAAGCTATCATGTTTATGAAGACAACAAGTAAATAATTAAAAGACAAAGCAATCATAATTAAATACAAGATTAGAAAATAGAAAACCCCCTAATCCATGTTTAATAGACTCCTCAAATTACTTATCTCCTTCACTATCTTTTTGTATGTCTTATGCTCATGAATGATTATGTCTCTATGTCATTCATTGATCTTTTTTTCCTCCCTCACTTTAATACTTTATGATGCTTTTATATGTCTGCCAAGAATTAGGGTTGCACTTAAAATTTTTTTAGGAATCTTTAACACATCATTTGGAAAACAAAAGCACCGGCCTGTTAGTCTCCTACACGGGTGTATTTCCATGTGACATAGCCATGCATTCCTTTAGCATACCCATGCTCTTCTTTCCTTTTTGTCTTCTTGTGACATAGCCATGCTAAATTGATGTCATGGGAGTGTTGGGTCTAACACAGCTATACATTCTTTTAGCATACTCATGCTCTTCTTTCCCTTTGTTTTCTTATGACATGGCCTTACTAAATTGATGACATGAGTGTGTTGGATCCAACATGGCCATGCATTCCTTTAGCACCCTTGTGCTCTTCTTTCCCTTTGTCTTCTTATGACACGACCATGCTAAATTGATGGCACTTTGACTCAAGATTTGACCCTTGACATCTTGCTCTTTATGGCATAGGTGTGTTGGTTCCAACACGGCCATGCCATTTTAATTCCTACAAACAAAATAAAATCAATCAGAATAATTCTAAAATGGACAAAAAATATAAAATCCTTAATTTATATGAATTATGCATGATTATGTATCTATTTTACTTAAAATCAACTAACATTAATTTAATCATATTTAAAATGAGCCTAATTTTTACTAAGACTATGTGATTATCACTTTTTCACCATAGACGGGCCTTGCCAATTCAGCTTGAATTTCCCTCATGAGTTGGTTATGATCGGCTTTGTAAGCTTCAATACTAAATCTCCCCCTTTAATCTTTCCTGGCTTAATTTTCTTATCATAAGCCTAGACTATCCTCTTATGATACAGCTAAGAGTGATATATAACTCTCATCCTCTTCTCATCCAACAATGTTAGTTGTACCAATTGAATTTCCACCCATTAGTACTCAGGGATCTTGGACTCTAAGAGAACCCTTAGTGTTCAAATCTCAACTTCTATTATCAACACAGCCTCTCACCCATATACTAAGGAATACAAAGTGGCCCCAGTTGATGTTTTGGTCATAGTTTTGTATCCCTATAATGCAAATTGCAAGTAATCCACCCAATCCTAATAATTTTCCATCGTCTCAGCCAGGATCTTCTTTACATTCTTATCTGCAACTTTCACTGCTCCATTTGTTTGTGGCCTATATAGAGATGACTTGTGATGCTCAATCTTATAATCTTTTAACAACATAACCATCTCTGCCCAAAATTGAACACCATTATCAATGATACTATAGTGAGGTAACTTGTACCTATAGATTATGTTTTTCTCAATAAATCTTGCTATCTGCTTAAAGTTGATAGTGGTATAAGATTTACCTTCGACCCACTTAAAGAAATAATCAATTGTTATAACAATGTATTGATGGCCATTCAATGCCTTTGGTCTTATCTCTCTTATAATATCAATTCCCTAAATAGCGAAAGGCTACGAAGAAGTCATTTTCCTGAAGCTTCACTAAAGGTAGGTGACTTATATCTCTATAAGCTTAATAGTTATGGCATTTCTTTATGAACTTGACACAATCTGTTTCCATGGTTAGCTAGAAATAACCCTAACAAGCTATTTCCTTCACAAGGACCATCCTATTCATATGCAGCTCGCACACTCCCTCATGGATTGCTTTCTTAAGTTTTTGAGCTTCCTCTTTATCGACACATCTCAAGTGGACACCAGTAGGGATCCTTTTGTACAACATCCCATTATAGCTGATGATTTGCCATGCTAACATTCATAGTGACATCCTTTCATTCTTCTCAGCATCCTTCAAGAATCATCTCATTTCTAAATATTGCTATACATCATAAAACTATAGCCCCTCAGCTGCATCAATTGACATTACCCTTATTTCTTCATAACAAGGGTTTTAGGACTTTACTAAAATCAGAGGCTTAACTTCTATTCATTTCCCACTCTCCCACATAGAAGCCAAAGTAGCTAGGGCATCAGCTATCTGGTTCTCTTCCATTGGTAGATGAATCAACTTACACTTAGTAAAGGATAATGAAACATTAGCCAAATAACCCCAATACAAATGCAACTTGTCTTCCTTTACTTCCCACTCTTTGGAAGCTTGTCTTACAACTAACATGGAAACCCCATACATGGTGACATCCTCTGCCCCCACACTATGCAATGCTTCCAAACCAAAGATGTAGGCTTTATTCTCAACTTGATTATTCGTTACCTCAAATTCAAGTCTTTTTACCATTGGGATTATTTCTCCTTTTAGCGTGATCATGATTACACCAATACCATCTCTTTTATTGTTAATGGCTCCATCAAAGTGCATTTTCCATCCTTGGACCTCTCCTAAATTCTCATATGGGAACTCTAGTTCCCATTCTTATTCATCAGTTACTGGATTCTAAGCTAGAAAGTCTACTATTATCGTCCCTTTTACTACCTGCTTTGCTATATAGTTTATGTCAAATTCAATGAGCAGAACTAACCATTTGGAAAATTTTCTTGTGAGTGATGAAGTCTAATAAAGGTATCTGAGGGGATCATATTAAGAAATTGCCTATACTCTGTAAGATTAAAAGTAATGTCTGAGCTTTTTTGTTATCCAAATCATAACTAAGTAGGTCTTCTCTATAAGATTGTAACAGGTTTCATATTGCAAGAGCTTCTTACTTAGGTAATACACTGCATGCTTAACCTTCCCTTCATTTTCTTGAGCCAACATTGCCCCTATTACATCTTTTTCAATAGATAAAGAATTAAGGGTTTACCTAGCTTCGACAGCTATAAGACTAGAGGATTCATCAAATAACTCCTAATAGTTTTGAATGCTTATTGATGCTTATCATCCCAGATTACTAGTTGATTCTTCCTTAGAAGTTTAAAAATTGGCTCATAAATAATAGTTAACTTGGCTATGAGCGTACTAATATACTATAATTGCCCAATAAACCCCTTGAATTCTTTTTTATTTTTTGGTACGGGCATCTTTCTAATTTCTTTAACCTTGTCTGGGTCCACTTCTATTCCTTTTTTACTGACAACGTGTCCTAATAATTTCCTATATATTACCCCAAAGACATACTTCTTTAGATTCAGTTGGAGGGTGTAATTTTCTGCCCTTGCCAAGAACTTTTCTAAAGCTTCTAAATGTCATTCTCTGGTTACAGACTTCACCATCACATCATCCATGTACACTTATATCTCTTTATGGATCATATCATGTAATAGAGTAGTCTTTATCCTTTGATAAGTGGTCCCTACATTCTTCAATCCAACTACATTACTAGATAACAATAATTGCCCAACTCAGTGGTGAAAGATGTCTTTTACTTATCTATTGCTACCATCATAATTTGGTTGTACCTTAAAAAGCCATCCATGAAAGAGTACATTGCACTAATAGCCACATTATCAACAAGTGTGTCAATATGCAGGAGTGGAAAATCATCTTTGGGGCAAGCATTATTCAAATCACTGTAATCCATGCACATTATGACCCTACCATCTTTCTTAAGGACTGACACTATGTTTGCTAACCACTACGTGTCATCTATTACTTTCAAAAATTTCACCTTCAGCTACTTTTATATGGCTTCTTTGATTAAAAGAGAAAATTCCAGCCTTAATCTTTTTTTCTTCTACTTTATTGGTGATATATGAGGACAAGTAGGGATCCTGTGCTTTGTGATTTCCCTATCAATACTCGGCATGTTGTAGCCCTAAGCAAGTACCTTCTCTCTTCTTTTAATGTTTCTTTCATTTTTTCTCTCTCATCATAAGTCAAATTAGAAGCAAGTAGTATATTTTTTAGGATTATTATATGTGCCTAAATTAAATGATTCAGTTTGCATGGAATTAATGTCAAACATATGCATAAAATGAACATCACAAATAGAATAACCATTAGGAAACAAATTACATAAATGAGCAAAATCAGACTTCATTGCATTCACTTTTGAAAAGAATAAGTCATTAGTTTTAAATAAAGTAGTAAGGGAAACATCAAAATTATCATAAAAAAGATCCACGATGGAATCCAGGACATAGGTTTTGAGATCCAGCTCCTTGTTTTGATCATCGACGTCTTTTAGCTCTGGAGGATTAACATTTGCCTTAGACTCTTCCTTAGCTGGTATCAGCTCCTCTATAGGAATTTCCTCAACTATACCTTTCTTTTCTCCATTCATATACTCGATAAAGATTTTGAACCCTAGAATCACTTCCTCAACCATTAAGTGAGGTTTAGGAGTTCCCGTATATGGGTAATCGGTGCCTTCCCTCATAAAAATCTCCTATAAAGCCTTTTTCTCAACTTCAGCTTTCTCCTCCTTATTCTCAAATTGATCCCAAATCTCAAGCTCTTTTTTAGAATCCTCAACCCCATCATACCCTACCTCATGTTTTAGAATTGGCACCTTGCATTCCATAAATTTTGATGGTCTATTTTGATTCTTTCCTAATCCTATACCAGGCATTAAATTCATGTTGCATATTATGTTTAGAACCCTCTCATCTATCTCATCTTTATAAATCACACAGACCTCAAAATTAGGGCTTATAGAAATCTCTTTAGGAGCCAACCTTAGAACGGCCACAATAACTTTAGTTTCCACAGAGATGGTGATAACCTTACCTTCATGTAGAAACTTAATTTTTTGATGGATAGTGTAGGGCACACTAGCTAAGGATGAAACCAAAGCCTTCCCAATAGGATTGGAAAGGTCACAAGAATATCAATTATATGCAAATTAACCTAAGCTCGATAGGTCTCATCTTAACCAAAGCCTTGAATTTCCCCTTAACAAGCCTCTTTATATCATTATAAGCCTTGATAGTCACTTTAAAAGGTTTCAAGTCTGATACTGTCAACCCTAACTTTGATAGAATCTTTAATGGACACACATTAATGGTATAACCATTATCTTCCATCACATAGTAGGTCATCTTTCATTTTACTTCAACCTTGATGTACAAAGCTTTATGGTGATCCTTTCCCTTCAAAGGTAGATTGTCATTAGATAACACAATGGCTCCTTGAGGAGTTTTTGTTAATGAACTAACCATTTGTTCAAGGGTACAACATGTAAAGATCTTTTTATGGCCTAGAGCCAAAACTAGTGTTTCCCAATGGTCTTTAGAATGCATAAGCAACTCCTACACATTAGCAATGGTCTCTTCATCTCTGTTTACTTCTTCTTTTGAATTCTCTATCTTTCTCAATTTAAGTTTGATAGTTTTGGTTTCTTCTTCTTTCTTTTTGATCTTCCCAAATAGATGGCTCACCATACTCTCCTCATTTTCCCATAAATTTATTCACCCCTTGTCTTCATCATTAGAGCTCCAAATATCCAAAACATGCATGATAATCTCTATAGGTTGTTCATTTTAGCTTAAGTATTTTAGTTCAGGTCTAGGTTTTAGTAAGCTGGGGGTGGTGTCAATAAAAGAGTTTAAGACTTGCTATTATATTAAACTAGTGTTGATTATTAGGATGGGTGTGTTTGGTAGTGGTACATTTTGGGCAAAAGGTTATTTTGGGTGTTCGACTTTTGAGTTTCAGGGTTAGTGATTTTACTCGCATCAATCGACTCTTGAATTTCATGTCTCAATGGGATAAAATTGTTAGTGTCATGTCCAATGGTCTAATGAAACTTGCAAAAGAGTTTTGGGTTGGCATTTGGCATAGGTTATTATAAAGGCAAGGGTCATAACAAGTTCTTCTCAATTAGCTTATTATCAAGGACCTTAGAAAGAGGTCATCCTAAATTTGAGAACTTTCGGGGCTGCCTGATAGTGCCAATTTGCACACTATTGCTCGATTGTCTAATAACATTAATTTTCATATTACTGATGGAGTTGATTCCATCTTTGCCCCTAGATCTTCCTCTAAATAACCTCTTCTCTTAGGCTAAGTCTGACTCTTTTTGAACCCTAAATCTATATAATTCTTCAAAGTTCTAGATTCTCAGGTCCCTTAGCTTTTTAGACAATGTTGGACACATCCCTTAATTGCTAACATTAACTGATTCAACTCAATAGCTCTATGTCTCATTTGGGCCAACTTTCCTCTTTGAGTCAAATAGTCAGTGAAAGACTCATTGAACTTCTTTTTGGAGTTCTGCAGATCCCTCAAAAATACCTCCAATTGCACATTAATACTATATTGCTTCACAAATGTAGCACATAATTCTTTCCAGTTAGATTGGACATGTGGTTCCAAATTATAATACCATCAAATTGGTGCACCCTCTAGTGACATAGGGAACTGTTTGATTATTTGGGCTTTGGTTAACTCGATTGCTTTAATATAAGTCACATACTACTTTAGATGCAAATGTGGGTCTTTAATTCCTGAGTACTTCTTTATGTTAGGGAATTTAAATTTTTGGGGTAAAGGGTCATCTTCTTGATTCAGGTTTAAATCAATGTAGTCTATCAAATTGTCCATGCCCTTCTCTTTCATCATTATATGCATTTGAATCATGGCCTTAGTTATATTCTTGGCCTAATAAGATTGTTCCACATTCTTAACTTGGTTCATATTCCTTTGGTTTGGTAGATCAGCCAGTATTGTCACATCATCTCCTTCCCTTTCCCTCACTAGAATTTCAACATCAAGATTAATTAGGTTGTTGGCTGTGTAGGATAATTTTCTCTAATTAATTTGGTTATTTCTCCCATAATCTCTCTCATCATAGATTGAATTTCAGTAAATACTTATTCTTGTAGCTGTACTTTAAAAGGCTCAGGATCAAAGCCTTCAGCCATTTTTATCTCTAAATTTCTAACTAAGTACTCAGAATAAGATCAGACCCACCCAGACAAGCTTGAAGGATTTATATTACTACAAAACCATATGTCAGAATTATGTATGATGTGTATGTATGATATGTAGGTCCATTTATTTAAAGAAAGCAATAAAATAAACAAGCATACTTAATATATACATAACACAAAGGCAAAATACAAAGCTTCAAAAAATGATAACCTCCACCCTTATTTCTCTCGCACACGTGTTTAATGGTGAGTTTCTCATCCTAGAATTTTTTGTTTGGGTTTTAATTATTAGTAGGGGATAACAAAATTGACGTATGTAAGAAACTCTCAAAATGGTGCAAATAAATAATGGATTCTCTAAATAAATCCAAAGTCCATCCTTAATAGGCCAAGAACTGCATTAAGATCTTATTTTGTCAAAACTCATTTTAACAGGCCACAATAGGCATGAGAGGCCCACTTTGGCAACATCTACTTGAAATGGGCTAAAAGCTAGCATAAAAAGGCCCATCTCAACAAGGTCCATTTATAATAGGCCTAGGTTTTATTTTAAGAATC
Source organism: Mallotus nudiflorus (assembly GCA_947683625.1). NCBI lineage: Eukaryota > Viridiplantae > Streptophyta > Magnoliopsida > Malpighiales > Euphorbiaceae > Mallotus > Mallotus nudiflorus. Next base: position 743,559 of record CANTUR010000589.1, on the reverse strand, counting down.
CATTAAAGGGCATAAAACATATGCATTCAAGAGAATCCCAAAGGGAAATTGCTAGGTCACTACATGAGCTTGAGTCTTGGGTAATAAGTTTTGGCTCCCATAATGATATATATCTATATATGTCTCCCCACTTAAGGGTCCATGCAATGTGGATAAGTACATGTTGTGAGTGACAATAATCAAATATTTCACCACCAGGTTTGAATGAAACATAGGTAGCAAAATAATGATTATTATCGAGTTAATTAGGACTAAAGTGATCATTGTGTGCAAAAAGTGTAGTGAATGCTATAAAGATGCAAAATAAATAAAGGAATAATTAAAGATGATAAATTAAAAAAATACTTGGAATCAGTTTCTTTATCCCTAGTGGAGTCACTACTATAGGCAGCAGGGTTAGGCGTGCACCTAAGTGTTTGGTGACTATGGTACTATGTGAGCTCAGGGCTTATTAAGAATTATAAAATGGTCTTGTGGTCCAAAATGAAAATAGGGTTGCCACTCAGATAAAATTTGGGACACACTGTACAATAATTGGATTCCATAGAGATTCTTAAAAGTCATCATCAGAGATCGGGTTCAGAAACTGGATATAGGCTTTTGGAATGCCTCCTAACCTTGTGGTTGGCCTCTGTGTGTTTTTTTTATTACCTTTGATTATTTGATTATTTTAATATGGATCGCAATCATTTCTAATTTTATATTATAGTCTGAGTTTACACATTAGTTCCATTTTCATGCTTATAGCTTGACATTCAATATAAATAAAATAAATAATAATTTATAGCCATACCTTCGAAATGAATGGGGAAGGGATTAGAGATTACAATACTTTGTAAAAAAAGGTAAAATAAATAAAAAAATAAACCATAAGTAAATAAAAAATAAACTACTTGGATTGGATAAATAAAACCTCTCAAAAACTAACCAACATGATAAATATTTGATGATTAGAAATCACCGATAAATCCTTACAATAGACAACATATTAGTTCTCAAGGTACATAAAGATCCTATATAAGAATCCATAAAGTGAGCTCATGAATCGGTTTAATAAAAATAAAATAATAAATAAGAGAAAATACCTAGACTTTAATTGAACAACATAGCAAAATAATCATTTGAAATAGATATAAAAATACTAAAGCATGTCCATTCTTGGGAATCATGCATGGTTTACAAAGAAAACTAAGACAAGGTCACGGAGGACCCTATTAGAGTGGCGATCACCTCTGTCATAAGGTGACTACCTTTGTTATAAGGCAATCGCCTTTGTTATGAGGCAATCACTTTATGGCAAATAGGCACAGCCTCTTTATAAAGGTGATTACCTAACCAACAAATACAAACAACTCCTAAAGAAGTAAACTTCAATTTCAAGCAAGCAATAAGTGATATAAATGAATAAAACTCATAACTACATTTAAAACCTTAATGGATCATGTTAAGGAAAAGACATAGCACATGTGATTGACACCAGAAAATGAATAAAAAAAGCAAATGAATAAGAAGATATACAAATCTGTAACTTTAACATTTAAGAGAAGTGAAAATCATTACTGAACTATGAGCTTTTCTAAAATAGTTAGCCCTTAGAGTTAGATGTGGGTGTTTACTCCACTTGAATACAAGCTTTTCACCTTTTTCCTTTCAAGAAAATGACCTTTCAACTTGATTCCCCTTCTTCTCCCTAGAGCTCCTCCTTTTTTCTTAGTTCTTTTTTATTATGGTTGCTAGTCTCTTTTTCTATCTCTTCTTCTCCCTTTTAATCTCATGCTTAGCCCATACCCCTACCTTTTTACTCATCATTGCCCTTTCTAGCTCTTAACTTCTCCTAAAAATCCCCTTCTTTACAAAATAGGTTGAGTTCAGTGGAAGGTGGGTCCACTAGGTTGGCTACCATAGTCACCTCTACATTTAATATAGAGGTAAGTGGCTGCTGCAGAGATGACACCTTTACGATGAGGCAATCACCTCATTGTTTGCTACCTATAGATGGTTGCCTCTTTAAAGAGGCATTAGCTTTGTGGCTCAGCTCTGCATTGGGCTAAATGGGCTGAAGTGAGTTAGGCTTGCTTCTAAATGGGTTTAGGCTAAGATTTTGAGTTTTAAGCTTTTAGGTCCTTTTTTAAGAGGGTTTAGGCTTCTTTCTTGCATTAAAGCCTTGCATTTCTCATCATAGGGCTCTTTGGTGGGCCAATCAAACTGAGCATCCATAGACTACCCCCTATCTTAGGCCAATCGAATTAGGTGTTAACAGTTAGTATTTACTTTACTCCATTTTTTATTTTTTCATATGCTATATTAAGCATTATTTTCATGATTATTGATAGGCATTATTCAATTTTATTTAGGATTGCATGAATTTTGATTTATTTAATTGAAATTAAAATTTGAGCATAATTTTATAATCTAGACATTTATATGCAATTTTTATTCTTACTTTATATAGTTTGCTATTAATTTTCATGAATTTATGCTTAATTTAGTTGTGTGTTTATTTATTTAATTTTTAATTTTGTCTAAGTGATATTCTTAGCTCTTGATCTCATACATGTTTATTAAGTTCCCACCACCACAAGGCAAAGAGTATAATGTCACACTAGTGGAGCATTAGTTTTATTTATTTTCCATTAATTTTATTATTATTCTTTTTTTTTGTTCTTTGTGTGTGTTTGGTCCTTTCACATTAAGGACAACATGAAGTTTAAGTGTTAGGGGGTACATTTGCATGTATTTTGCATTTAGTTAGATTTTATTTTTTATACTTTTGTCTTTTATATTATTTTAATTTTGTTTATTAGAATATTAGAATTATATTTGCTTTTGCTTGTTGGCATATACATATTTAAATTTTTGTACCCTATCCTTATGATGAGTATAGCACATTGAATGTGATTTTCTTGTAAATGTTTCATAATCTTTTGTTAGTGCTTAATTTGTAATTTTTTTAAGTTAGGTTGATAATTTATGGTTAAAGAAATTTGAAAATTTAATGAACCTAATGCTTACTTGCTTTTTTGAGTGACCAAATCGTGCGAATTGATAGTTAAGAAAAATGATTAAAAGTGATACTCAAATTTTGATTCTTAGTTAATCCTTAAGTCTAGCATATGAAATGGTAGCTTCATTGAGAAAAAAAAATCTCTCTTTTAATAAGGTGAAAATATTTAAATTGCAATCTTCATATGCTCTAAATATACTCCAATGCTTTAAATAGAGTAAAAGTATTCGAAGGACCCATTTGATAGTATCTATGCTTAGTAGTATGGGAAAGGCGGGGGAACACTAAAAGTGGGAAGGATGGTTAAAGAGAATAAGAAAAAAAAATTGTGAGATGAAGTGTAAAACACTCTCACATGAAAAAAAAATGGTGTTGAAATCTTTTGTGTGTTAGAATTTAGGGGGTTACTAAGGGTTGAGTGAGTAGTATCACTTCCTTTTATTTTTCTTGATTGTCAACTTATATATTTTCAGAAATTTAATGTTTAAGTTTGCTTTTCACTTGGTAACACTTACATCTTTGATCTTGAGTTATCAATTTAATTCTAATTCATAAGTTTTGTATTAACTAAAGATTATGGGGGATGGACAAGTTAAAGTTTGTCAATGTGCTAAATTCATTATGATATAGGTGTTCTCATGTGTTTGCTTGAGGACAAGCAAATGTTTAAGTGTGGGGGGCTTTGTTTGAGTCAATTATTACATAGTTTTTCTATTTAATTTTCATAGGATTTATTAGTATTTCTTTATATTTTATTATTTATAATTAGTGTTTTATTAGGATTTTAGTTTATTAGCTTAGTTTTATTTCCTTTCTACTTTCTTAGTTAATTTATGCATATTTGGAATTTTTTATAGGAATTTTATTTTCGTAAAGAGTCTGGGATTCAAACCAATAATTAAGGAACTATTTTTTGAAGTTATTTTCCTTAGGTTTTGAAGGAGAAAAATTACTATTTTGGTCCTTGGACAAATTTTGGTCATTTTTCTCTATAAATAGAGAATTTTGGCTTTAGGTTAAAGGGAGCCATTTTGGGGATTGAAGAGCTTAATAAAGATTGAAGATTGAAACGCCCTCAACCAAGTTTTATATATTCTTCTTTTCTTCATTCTCTTGTTATTTATTTTATATTTGTAATTCTTTTTAAAGTCATATTTGGCTAAACTCTTCTTAGGATTTATGTTAAGAGTAGTTATTCTATAATGTGATTGAACACAAGTTTATTAATTTGATTTTTAGTTAATTCTATATGTTAAGCTTATTGTCTTGTTATCATTCCAGGGCTGTTTGATTGCACATTTATGGGTAAATTAAGCAACGAGAGTTAGAGGAATTTATTAGCTTAAGATTCACAAGACTTAGAACACTTAGCCATAAAAGTAAGTGAGCTTTTAAGGGGACCATGATGGTAGGCAGGGTCTATGGTGGTAAATTAATTTTTAAGGAACTTAATGAGTTTTGATTAACTTCTTAACATGAGAGTAAGTTAACTTTAATCTTAACATGCTTAATTGAGTTCGAGAAAGTCTTTAGGTATTTTAGAATAATTTCCCTTAACTGAAATCAAGGTGTTTAATAATTAAGTGTTCATTATTTGATTGGAATAGTGAAACTAAACCTAAGCTTTATGTTTTTATCATTTGATTTTCTTTTAATTTCAGTTGTTTAGATTTATATTTCGATTTTTTGAATTACTTTATTGATTTGCTAGCTAGGAACATAAGTAGAAATATTACTATTCAATATTCAATTCTCATGGGAATGATATCTTTTATACTACAATTCATGATCCATGCATTTACGGGTTTTAAGCGTAACATAAAACTGCCAAATTTGATTAAACAGTTGGAAGAGAATCCATTTATTGCCTGATAAAGATACAATATGATACTTTTATAGGGCAATCCTTCGTTATGGGTGAAGCACTCGAATTCTTTTTCATATTTCTTCTCCTTATAGCAAAAAAGAAAGACTATGAAAAGCAGAAACATGAACAAGATTGTGCAAGTGATTATGAATACTAGCTTTATGGCATGAGTCTGTTGCTTCATTATATTAGGTTAACATTTTGGCAGATGGAGTTGAGGCACTCCTCCATAAATTTTATTATTGACAGTGCATTTGGATTTTTGAAGACTACTCTTTTTAGGATCTCACCCTTAAGATCATTAAAGGAAAGATTCTAATATAATATAAATGGAAGAGTATGCATATTCTATGGGATTGCTCCAGCAAGATTGTTTCTTAAGAGATCCCATTTTTGAAGGCCTCTCAAAGAAGCAAAAGTTGAAGGGATGGATTCTTGGAGAGACGTTTCTTGCATGTATAGGGATTCTAAGCTTGTGCAATCACCAAACACGCTAGGAATGTCTCCTCAAAGCCTGTTTTCAGAAACATCCAATGTGTTTAAACTTGTCAACTTCCTTATTTCCATAGGTAAGTTACCTGTGAATGAATTATAGGATAAATTAGCAAACACTAAGGTGGAAAATCTTGACAACTTATCTCATATACTTCCACTAAGAAGATTATCAGATATGTCAAACCTTTATGAGTTCTTGTAGTTTAAAATGCTAGAGGGGATGCTTCCTTCCAATTTATTTTATAATAAGGAAATAAAATACAACTGAATGAGATTAACTATAGAGGACAAAATTGGACCCGACAAATGGTTTAACTCAAAGGACAATAATTGTAATTTCTATAACTTCTCAAATAAGGGTGGAATGGTACCTATGAGAAGGTTGTAATCTAAGGTTAGGCAAATCAATTTGATGAGATTCTTTAGTGCTGTAGGAATATTTCCATATATCTTATTGCCCTCCACATATATTTTAGCCAATTTAGTAGACAAATTTCCTATCAAAACAGGCAAAACACTGTCAAAATTATTGCTAGCGAAATCAATAAGTACCAAGTTGGTACAATTTTTTAAGAAAAGCCAATCATTTATGGAGTTATATCATAAATGATTGAAGCCAAGTGCCAGCCATTATAGACTCTTTAGATTTATGAGATTGCTTGAAACTTGCTTAGTAAATTAATTCGAACCAAATTCTAGCTCTTACAATTTAGAAGCATTAGATAGTGATTCAAGAATTGTCCCTGACAAGTTATTATTAGAATCTAGAAATATGTAGAGAATTGGCAGAGCAAAGCCTATGTTCTCCGATAGAGTTCTATGGAGTAGGTTCATTGTAAATCTAAAGTTCTTAACATATGAAATTTTTAAAAGAGAAGGAGAGATGTTACCAGATAGATGATTGACTGAGCCTAAAAAATTCTTTTGAACTTATTTATATTAGATTTATCAAAATCCCACATTGAAAATTTAAAAGGAATGGGAGGAGTCCTAAAGCTATAAATAGACTCCTCCCCCCTTTGGTTATATTATCCCAAAATTGCCTCTGTCCTATATTTAGGCAATTATATTTTTTCTCTCTATTTTGTAATATTTTCTTAATTAATGAAATATTATTTTGGTAGTGTTCGAGGATGTAGACATAATTGGTCGAACCTCATTAAATTTTGGTGTTCTCTTTTATGTCTATTTAATAGCTATTATCGGGCATAGTTATTGTTAATTATTATGCTATTAAAATTACTTATCTTAGTAAAATTTTGTCTAAGTAGTTTGGTTTTTAAGTGGGACCATTGTGACCTCACCACTCTTTCCTAGGAATCTACCTTGGGTGATTTTTAGTACAATCATTTACACTTTAGTCACCTATACAATAGTTCTAAAGGTGATTTTGTTATTATTGGTAGAAATTAACCCTAATTCCATAATAATTGGTATCAAAGCTAGGTTTATTTAGTATGCTCTATGGTTGTAGCTTAGGCTAATCTTCTACTTTAGAAAAAATTTTCTTGGGCTAATTGGCATTTTGCATCCATAACTATCAAATATAATTTATAGCATAAATGGCATACACCATTAAAGTATCCACACCGGCGTCAATAGCTTATTCATCTTCAATTTTAGCATGAAATGCTAACAAATCATAGATTTACAATGGAGATTTTTTATGGCACTGGTCATTTTGGAATATGGCAAAGTGAGGTTCTAGATGCCCTCTTTTAGCAGGGTCTAGACATTACTATTGAGGGAGAGAAACCATATGATGTTAAGGAGAAAGAATTAAAAGTGATTAATAGATTGGCATATGGTACAATTTGATCATGTCTTTTTAGAGAGCAGAAGTATGCATTTTCTAAAGAATCTTCCACCAATAAATTATGGAAGGCACTAGAGGAGAAATTCTTGAAGAAAAGCAGTCAGAAAAAAATCTACATGAAAAAGAGACTATCCCACTTTAATTATTTTCTAGGTACCATGATGAATGATCACATTACTAGCTTTATTTAGTTGGTAACTAATTTGATGAGTATGTACATGACTTTTAATGATGAAGATCTAGCTTTGATGTTGGTGGGATAACTTCTTAATGAGTTTGAGTATCTTGAAACTACTTTACTTTATGGGAACTCTAAGTGAAGTAACTATAGCCTTGTAAAATTATGAATTGCAAAAGAAAGAAAAGTAAGAAAATGCAAGTGTTGAAGCAGAAGCTCTTATTATTAGAGGCTGTTCATAGAGTAAGAATAAAGGAAGGAGAGGGAGATCTAAGTCAAAGTCCAAACTGAGCAAACATCAATGTAATTTTTGTCAAGAAAAAAGGCACTAGAAGAAAGATTGTCCTAAGCTAAAGGACAAAGGCAAACTTGGAAAAGGAAAAGCTATCTCAGATTCAAATGTAGCTGAGTTTAATAATGCAAATTTAGATCTTTCAATTGTTGCTACACCATCAACCAGCTGTTCAAGTTCATGGTTGTTATATTTAGCTTATAGTCACCATATGACTCCCAATCGAGAATGGTTTTTGACTTTCAATAACTAAAAGGTGGAGTTTCTAGACAATAAATAATGCCCCTCTTAACACATATGGGATTGGTTCAATTCGCTTGAGCAATCAGGATGGATCAATCAAAACCTTAACAGGTGTTCATTATGTTTTAGATTTGATAAGGAATCTTATTTCTATAGGATCCTTAGAGTCAAAAGGTTTTAAAGTAAGGGTGAAAGATGGGATAATGAGAATAATCTATGGTGCACTTATGATAATGAAGGGAATTTAAAAAAGAAATAATGTGTATTACTTTCTAGGTATTATAATTGTTAGGATAACAGCATGATCGGGAGTTAGAAGCAACCAGGTTATGGCATATGCGCTAGGGGCATACTGGAGAAAAATCCTTGAAATTGCTGATAGATCAAGGATTATTAAAAGGAGCTCGGGCATGCAAATTGGATTTTTTGAGCATTGCATCAAAGGGAAGAAGACAAGGGTGAAATTTGGAATTACCATCCATGACACTAAGGGTATTTTGGATTATGTTCATTTAGATATATGGAGGCCTTCTAAAAATGCTTCATTGGGAGGAAAACACTATTATGTTTCCTTAGTTGATGATTTTTCCTAAAGAGTATGGGCGTATACAATGAAGACGAAGGATGAGGTGCTAGGAATTTTTCTTAAATGGAAAAAGATGGTGGAGACTCAAATAGGCAGAAAAGTCAAACGTCTCCACATAGACAATGGTAAAAAGTTTAAAAATGATCCATTTTTGAAAGTCTATAAAGATGAAAGTATTGTCAGGCACTTCACCATTAGATATACACCATAACAAAATGGGGTGGCAGAGCAAATGAACTTGACATTGCTAGAGAAGGTTTGGTGTATGTTGTCCAATGCTGGGTTGGGCAAAGAATTTTAGGTTGAGGCTGTAGTATATGCTTGTCACCTTGTCAACCACCTACATCGACTACTATTGGTGGTAAAACGCCATTGGAGAAATGGTTTCAAAAACCTACTATAGATTATGATTCCTTACATATGTTTGGTTCCACTCCATATTACCATGTTAAGGAGTCAAAGTTAAATCCAAAAGCAAAGACGACAATGTTTATGAAGATCACTTTTGGTATGAAAGGCTATCATCTTTGGTGTTCAGAAACAAAGAAAGTAATCTTCAGTATGGATGTTACCTTTAATGAATCTACCATGTTGAGAAAGGTGACTTCAGAAAAAAATGGAGTAGAAAGATGGTACTCTCAAACAGGTGGAGTTTGATGTCAACATAATTATTCTAACTAATGTAAAAACTGATGATAACTCTCATATGGTAGAAAAAGAGTCAAATCAAGAAGCGCTTCAGACCCAAGAACCTCCATAGCAACATGAATCAATTACACTAAGGAAGGGAAAAAGTACCATTAGACAACCTGCTCGCTATGCTAATATGGTTTCTTCTGCATCACCAATTGCAATTGATAACATTCCTGCCACTTATAATAAAGCAGTCTGAAGTTCAAAACATGAAAAGTGGAGGATCACCATGAATGAAGAAATGTAGTCCTTTTAAAAGAATCAGACATGGAAACTAGCTAGTCTTCTGAAGGGAAAGAAGGCAATTGGGTGTAAATGGGTATACGCAAAGAAAGATGGATTTTCTTATAAGGATAATATTCATTACAAAGCAAGATTAATGGCTAAAGGCTATGCACAGATAGAGGGAATTGATTATAATGAAGTATTTTCTCTAGTTGTAAAGCATTCCTCCATTAGAATTTTATTGGCTTCAATAATATAGTTGAGTTTGAAACTAGTTCAAATGGATGTAAAAACTACATTTTTACATTAAGACTTGGATGAGAAAGTCTACATGACTCAGCCATGTGGATTTAAAGTTACTGGTAGAGAAAATATGGTTTGCAAATTAGAAAAATCATTATATGGATTAAAGTAATCTCTGAGGTAGTGGCACAAGCGATTTGACAGGTTTATGATAGGGCAGAAGTACACAAGAAGCAAATATAATCATTGTGTGTATTTGCACAAGCTACAATGGATCCTACATATATCTTTTTCTTTATGTTGATGATATGCTAATAGCTTTTAGAAGTCAGATAGAGATTGAGAAATTAAAGACTCAATTGAACAGGGAGTTTGAGATGAAGGATCTTGGTAAAGCAAAGAAGATTCTTAGCATGGAAATATCTAGAGTTAGGAAATTGGGGAGGCTTTAGTCTTCTCAGAAAGAATATCTAAGGAAGGTACTAAAATGTTTTAGCATGAATGAAAATTCAAAACCAGTTAGTACACCATTTGCTCTTAATTTCAAGCTTAGTGCATAAATGTCACTGAAGAATGATGCAGAATGGTAACACATGTCAAAAGTACCATATGCAAGTGCTGTTGATAGCCTGATGTATGCAATGGTATGTACGAGACCTAATATTTCACAAGCAGTTAGGGTTGTGAGCATGTACATACATGATCTTGGAAAGGATCATTGGCAAGCTGTGAAATGGATTCTACAGTATATTATGAACACCGTAGATACTGGTTTGGTATTTTAGCAAGATAGGCAAAATGGTCAATGTGTAGTTGGGTATTATGCTTCTGACTATAATGGTGATTTGGACAAGCATCGATTAACTACTAGTTATGTGTTTACTTTTGCAAAGGCACCAGTCAGTTAGAAGTCCACCTTATAGTCAATAATTGCTTTGTCTACTATAGAGGCAGAGTATATGGTAGTTATAGAGGTTGTAATGGAGGCAATTTCGCTTTAAGGGTTGCTTAAGGAGCTGGATATTGAGCAAAAGTGCATCAAAATGCATTGTGACAATCAGAGTGCTATTCATTTAGCAAAAAACCAGGTTAATCATGCAAGGACAAAGCATATCAATGTTCGATATGACTTTGTACGGGAGATTCTGGAAGAAGGTAGAGTCATAATCCAAAAGATTCAGACCACTAAGAATCTTGTAGATATGATGACAAAAGTGGTAACTGCAATTAAGTTTAAACATTGTTTAGACTTGATTAGCATTGTTATAAATTGAAAGATGAAATTTACAGATACTACCGAAGTTTGGATTTGTGAGGGAATTTTATAGGATTTTGCTAAGGTGGAGATTTATTAGATTTATCAAAATCCCACATTGGAAATTTAAAAGGAATGGGAAGAGTCCTAACTCTATCAATAGACTCCTCCTAAAATTGTCTCTTAACTATATTTAGGCAATTATATATTTTCTCTCTTTTGTAATACTTCCTCAATTAGTGAAATATTATTTTGGTAGTGTCCAAGGATGTAGGAATAATTGGCCGAACCTCATTAAATTTTGTTATTCTCTTTTATGTCTATTTAATAGCTACTATCGAGTATAGTTTTTGTTAATTATTGTGCTATTAAAATTACTTCGTCTTAGTAAAATTATGTATAAAGAGTGTGGTTTTTAAGTGGGACCATTGTGACCTTACCACTCTTTCTTGGGAATCTACCTTGGGATGATTTTTAGTACAATTGTTTACATCTAGTCACTTGTGCAATAGTTCTCAAAGTGATTTTGTTATTATTAGTGGAAATTAACCCAAATTCCATAATAGTTTTCCTACCAAATTCATTTGGAATATTGCCCACTAAATTGTTCCATAGTACATGAAAATAGATAGGCAATGTAAGGTTGGCCAAAGAAATTGGAATTTGTCTAATCAGGTTGTTGCCACTTAGTGCTAGCACTTCAAGTTTTGCTAAACTACCAAGTTTGAATGGGATTTTTCCACTCAAATTGTTGAGTTGTAAGATGATTGTCCTAAGTTTGGAACAGCAACTCAAGTTTACAATAATTTCACCCTCTAATATTGTATTATTATGGAGGAATAATTACTACAGTTGAAATAGATTATCGACTTGCAGTGGAATTTGGCCATTGAAACTATTATTTTGAAGGTTAAGGACTTTAACATGTTGCCAATATGTGGTTGTATGGATCCTATCAATTTGTGAATTTTCAAGACCAAAGATGCAACCCTGTGATGGTAGGTACTACATGTGATTCCAAACCATTTGCAAAATGGGACATAATCATTCCATGAGTTAAGGATTCCGAATGGATCATGGGCAATCCCTTATTTAAATTTTAGTAAAGCAAGTTGACTAGTTTCATTTCTAGGTGTTGAAGCATTAGCTTGTTAGAAATTGACGATGATTAAGAAGAAAAGGATGAGCAGTTGAGTGTTAAAGATTGCTGAGTTATTGGACTTGATTTGGTTAGTATAGTCGTAGTGGCACAAGTGTTGGCCTATTGGATGAGAATTCTTTTAGTAAGAGTTGAAAGGTAGCATACACAATAGTTAATTATCATGTCATTGTCTTGTACCTAGAGCATATGGACTGAAGAAGAAAGAACTGAAGAGGAAGACTTGGTCGAGGATTTTAGATTATGTGGTTGTGGTTTTAGATTATAGAGTGACCTAAGACTAAAAGGTCGAGTTTTACTAGTTCTACACCAAATTAATTACAAGTTGTTCTTAACTTTTGATATTATGGGGATGACCCAAACAAATTAGGACTTTTGGGAGGATGCTTTTCCAGTTACATCTTTAGTGCATTAAGTAGGGTAACTAGACATTATACATTTTTATCTTCTTCTTCTTTTGAGAATGTTATGTGTTCTTATCTAGATATATCATAATTATCAAATTTGTCACACACACATATATGTGTGACAAATTTGATAATTATTAGTATCTAGATAAGAATGTCTAATGTCTAACTACCCTAGTCATAATGCACTAAAGATGTAACTGGAAAAGCATCCTCTCAAAAGTTGAATAATTCAGTGGCATAACTTATCTAATGTTCAAGAATTAAGTGGCATAACTTCTTTGAAGCCATATACCAGTTCTAGTTTTTTTTTAAATCTAACTCTACGTACAATTATTACTTCTTCTCCTATTTAATGAAAAAAAAAAGATTTTTCAAAAAGAATTAAAAATGGGGAAAATTTTCAAAAACATGTTTGATTTTTTTTTTCTTTCAAAAATACTACATTTGATAATATTTATTTCAAAAATACCATGGTTGTTTTTATATACCATAAAACAAACAAAAAACCACAAAAATAATTTAAATAATGTAGATGATGAGGATGAGTGCACGCCCAAGATTTTAGCAATTGCGACACTGTTTTGGCTCAAGGCCTTAGGGAACATACTACTATATCACAAAGACATAGCATGGAGATGACAAGTTGCCACCCAGGGTAATAATTGGGACAAATCAAAATGGTGGTACTTGATTCTCTAAAAGAAAGCTAGCACCATAATCAGGAGATTCTAGGAATAGAATACTAACTTATCTTAGTCTTGTGTTCATTTAGAATTACTATCTTATTCTCTAATTACATGCAACTTTATTTTAACTCAAAGGCAACAAGTCATAAAATTACATGTAAAAATGCATACAAAAGGCAGCGTCCCTATGTCTAAACTAAATTAATTTTATTATTTAAATTTAGCTAATTCTATATATTTTATTTATAAGTAAAATGGACTAAAGATGGGCCTACATTTTAATTGAATTAGTGAGCCTAAATCTACTTATTTTAATTAACTAAGGAAATGGGCCTATTGTCTACAAATTTTAAATAAGAAATTAGATTATTAAGTGGGTCTAAGTCTAACTTAATTTTAATTCAAATAAAAATAGAGCTAAGTCTATTTATTTTTAAAGAAATGAAATTAATAGGCTGAGCTAAATCTAAATTAATTTTAATTAACTAGAAATGAGCTTAAGGTCTAATTAATTTTAAAAAGAAATAAAAATATATCAGTGGGCTGAATTAAAGTCCAAATTAATTTTATTAGTTAATAGTAGGCCTATATCTAATTCACCTAAATGGCCCTAAATTAATTTTAAATAAATTAAAACCTAAAAATCATTTTTAAGCCTATTTATTAAATGAGTTAAAATCTAACATGGGATTAGGCCTAAAAGGCATGAGAACTAAAAACAAAACTCAATTCAATAAATATACCAAAAATAAATCAAAACAACAATTTTACATGATTTTTTTAAGAAACCCTAATTCAATTTCATGCAACCCCAAAATAAATCTTCTTCCATCATTGATTTTAATTGAATTTTACTAAATCGAGCCTAGATTATTAATCAATTTTAGTGCAGAGAATTAAAATTTCACTAATTTCCCTCTATTAGGGCTATTACAAACTACAGTACCAAAAATTAAAGCAAATTAATTACAACCCAGTAAAAGCAATGAACAAAATACCGTAGAAAATAGTAAACCTTAAATTCTATAAGGATTTCACAAAACTCAGTCCATGGATTCTTCTATATAGCTATTGCCAAAATCTCACATCACTAACCTTACATCCAAAGCACCATAAAACTAACACTAATAAAAAAAACATAATAAAAGATTTAATAAGTAACAAATCAATCAAGAAATAAAACAAAGAAATCAAATCAAAATAAAAAAGAACAGACAAAGAGTAGGGGATACTGTGCAAATGATATTTGAATGCCCTACATATTGGGATTGTCACCATTTTGAGATTGACTCTGTTTTTTTTTCTTGATTTTCTGGACTTTAAAAGCAAAGAATGTATTTTTGTTAATTTCTCGAAGGTTTTGAAAATGAAAAATGAAGAGCTAAGATGTGTGGCTTTTTGCACAGTAAAGAAAATAACTAAGGTTTTCTTACAGCCTCCTCCTTTTTTTCATGCCCCCTTCACAAACTCTACCTCTCTACTTTTAAAGCTTGGCCAACCAACCTCCAACCCCTACGATCACACAGGGAAGTTATGCAATATTAGGAGCAGGAGGAAGAGTTTCAGGAGTCTATGGTTTTTTTTTTAACTTTCAAAATCAAGATAAAAGGATAGGTGATAGAGTTTTGAAAAATCAAAGACTCACACACGAGGGACATGTGGTATCCTGGACAAATCATATTTTTTTTAAAATTAAATTACAAAAAAGATCCTTAAAAGTTTATATTTTTTCAATCAAATTCCTAAAAAACCAAATTTGCAATTAAATCCACAAAAAATAGTAATTTAGTCCTTTACCATTTAGCAAAGTCAGCACTAATACTGTGGTCATATTCTCCTTTAATAGCTGAAAACTATTCTCACAGGCATCTAATCACTCAAACTTCATATTCTTCTGAGTTAGGCGGGTTTTAGGTGCTATAATTCTTGAAAAATCTTGAATGAAACTCCTATAATACCTAGTCAAACCCAAAAACTCTGAATCTTAGTTACTGTTGTCAGTCTAGGCCATTTAGATACTACTTTAATCTTCTGTGGATCGACATGGATACCATCTTTAGTTACCATGTGACTAAGCAATGCTACACTCTCAGTCCAGAAATGATACTTTGAGAATTTAGCATAAAGCTGATATTCTCTCAATGTTTGTAGTACTGTCCTTAAGTGATATGCATGTTCTTCCATACTCTTTGAATATACTAGTAGATCATCAATGAAGACTACTATAAATTGATTCATATATGGTTTGAATACCCTATTCATTAGATCCATGAAAGCAGATGGGGCATTAGTTAATCCAAATGACATCACTAGAAACTTGTAGTGGTCATATCTAGTACAAAATGCTATTTTAGGAACATCAGCTTCTGTGATCTATAACTGATGATAACTTAATCTCAAATCAATCTTGGAGAAGAATTGTGCACCCTGAAGCTAATCAAACAAATAATCTATCCTCGAAAGAGGATACTTATTTTTAATTGTCAACTTATTCTACTCTCTATAATCAATGCATAATCTGAGTGTATCATCCTTCTTATTTATAAACAGGATTGGTGCACCCTAAGGAGAAGTGCTAGGTTTGATAAAACCCTTGTCCAACAACTCTTGCAACTGCTCCTTTAATTCCTTCAACTCTGCAAGTGCCATTCTATAAGACAATATCGAAATAGGAGTTATGCCTAGGACCATATGTATACAAAATTTGATTTCTTTGTGAGGTGGTAAACATGGCAACTCATCAGGAAAGACATCAGGAAACTCATAAGCTACTGGAACATCCATGAGAGACATCTTCTCCATTGAAATATCCCTGACTAGTGCCAAGTATCTTTGATAACCTTTCCTTAGCATCTTCTTAGTAGTGATAGTGGAGAGTGATAGTTGATAGTTGATAACCTAAGATTTTGAGGTGCATAACTCTTGTCACCCATAAACTTAAATTCTTCATCATTTAGAATTTTGAAAATCACCTATTTTCTCTGACAATCAACTATGGTATAGTGCTGAGACAACATATCCATTCTTAAAATCACATCAAGATCAATTACACCAAACGGACTGAATCCATAAATAACTCCCCAAATTTTAGTTCTCAGCTCGGATGTTAATATATACTGAACTTAATCCTATAACATATATTCCTACCAGTCTCCTCTTAAATATTATCATGTCTACAATATAACGCAACAGATTGAAGAGTTTATGGGTATTCTTCTCAACTGACCGCTCTTCTTTTTCTCTGTGTAATAGCCACCACGTGTAATTATCCCTCCTTAAAGGTGGATGGAAGTATGTTAGAGTATGTTAGAAATCACACTTTAAACTCCAACCATGTCATAGTAGTCATATAAAGCTAATTTGACTACATGTACAAATCTTATATTGCAATTAAAACTGACAACTTCACCATCAAAGAGTATAAAAATATTTTGTCTATATTAAACATCTGTTGATTCCTTCATTAAAGCATATTCAAAACAATTGTCATGCTTGGTTAAGTGCTATCAAGCCCTTATTAACCCTTGCTATCCCAACCATAAATACTGTAAGTTCAAGTTCAAAGGCTTCTTGTACTTTTTATAATAACTACTTTGGCCTTTAAACTATAGTTCCCTCTAACCTACCCCTATACTAGATAGGTGTAGTAGGGGTTGAAACTGGAATCACAACTTCAACTTGAAAGGACTGCTTATTAATATATATCATCTCTGTGGTAGAAGCAGTTCAAGTTCACCTTATTTAAAAATATATGGAAGTCAACAAAATTCAAAACATGGAATATACACAGAATTAACGTATCTTGAGCTCTCTACTGAAATAAAGGCTGCATCTACTGTACGACTAGAGGTATCGGCACTGCACCCTATGAAACTCCTAGTGCATGGGCATCATCATCGAAACCTTGAGCCATAAGCTCCTTATTTTGTTGTTTTCACTATCTACGGTAACAACCTAGCCCTCTAAATCCACCTTTACCCCTATGCCTAGCTGCTGCATATGGGTAGAACCTTATCCTTAAAAGACTCTCCATCATCGATCTTATCAACCGATGGAGCGACTCTCGCTCGCCATATATAGAAAAGAATACAAGTAAAATATATAATTAAAAAAAAATAAAAATTAAACGACAAACAATCACCCTTACGGTTATGCAAAATTTAAAATAAGCGATGAATACTTTTCAAAGACATAGTTGAACCTAATTTATTGCACTAGTTTCAAAAAAAACTCAACTCTACTAACCTAGGTCCACAATACTAAACCTAGGCTCTGATACCAACTATATCATGACTCAAACTGGAGAGTCATGATTGGCGCTAGAGAACAAGAATTCTTTTAAATTCAAAACCCGTAGCAAGTCTAAAAAAATAAAAATAAGCAAAAATAAAATATAAGAATATCAAAGAATTAAAAACTTTAAGTCATTTAAAGAAATTCTCATATCATGTAATAAAATATAACAATACAATGTCCTTCAAATACAAATCTCCAATATAAAAATAATACTAAACACTACAACACTCGAGTACTACTACTGTAGCTTCTAGAATATGAATAAAAATTCAGATATAAAAATTACATAATCTAGCGAGGGCTGAAGAAGACTGGCGAAGGGTTCTACTACTGAGTTATGATGAATTAGAATGTCCTAAAAAAATATTGAGGACAGACCTCACTGAGTGAATTATTATTATATATATACATGCACTATAAAATACAAGCATTACTATAAAAATATATTTATATTGATATAATATGATATACATGCATTTCATACACGTGCCAAAAATCACTTTTTCAATGCAATAATAAATATAGGAAAATTTTTAGGTGGAGGATCATAGCAAAACCCTAAATAGTTTGCAACCTCGATCATATAACCAATAGCCAACCAACTTATCCATAACTCAAACTATTTATTTATCCAACTCAACGTAGTAGATTAGCCCCGAGTACACCAGGTCAACCGAGGATCCGTAATTTCACTACCGGCATGACTGGCCCCGAGTACACTAGGACAACCAAGGATCTGCAGCCACCCTTTCCAATATTCATAACCTCAATATACAATCTCATAATCAAATAATCAGATTCTCAGCCTAAAATCTATTATATTGTCACGCAACAGTCCTAGCGTTGCCCGCTAGGTGGCACATGCTACAACTATCCTCCAAATTATTCTTATAAATTTGAAAAATAATGAAATGTGTAATTATAAACATGGTAGCATCCATTCATCAAACAATATACTAGCTATATACCAAATATATAAAAAATATAAATATAAGGAAATAAATAAATAATTCATATTATTTAAATCATGGATGCTCATAAAATATTTATTCTATGTGCAATGCATATATATAACAATAACTCACAATACTATTGTGCTTCGCTATTTCAATTCAACTGGCCTGGTTCGTTTGGCCTAGCTTGCGGTACAACTAAAGAAAAGAAATACTTATTAGAAATAAATTTTTAATTTAATAATTCTATAATTTTAAGAATGACTTGATCTAGACACAACTCAGGAAAACTTTCAAAAGTAGACTTGGACCGATTGTCATGTTTTACAAGAAATCTATCGATAATTCGATAAAGTCTCCTTTATAAAATAGATGTCTCCTTACAAAAGTACGACCAATCATGCACAAAAAATACACTTCTTGGACCCCCAAACTACTCATAATGTCCAACCAAGCCTCAATAATCCACAAATATATATATATATATATATATATATATATATATATATATATATATATATATATATATATTATAATTTCAAATAATTCATCCAAAAATCATAAAAATCTATATAAAATATAATAACTTCTCAAATCACCAAAATGTCTCATAAAAATATTAAAAACCTTTATTTTCCAACTAAATAATAAAATTCTATCTTTTAAATAATATTTGCTAATAAGATTTATAAATGGAATAAAATTCCCATTTTACAATTAAATTAGCATAGATTGCAAATAATTATTAAAATCACTATTTAACATCATAAAAATAATAAAATACCCATTTAAGCTCAAAAAATCATAAATAAATTTATTATTCACATATTATTCCAAAATTATCACAAATTAAACTAATAAATGGGAAATAATATTAAAAATTATTTTTCATACTTTTGTTAATCCATAAATAGTTTAAAACAAAATATTTAACAACACTTTAAAATAAAATCAATTAATTTACTAACTTCCAAAAATACATATGTAGACATAAACTATCAAAATTCAATCAAATACCACAATAAATAAACTAATAATAAATATCATTAATTCATCAAAAATTATAAAAATCTCATTTAAAAAATAAGTACCAAATATTTCAATAAAAATTATAAAAATCTCATTTAAATATCAAAATCAACTTATTTATATAATAAAAGCATAAAAAATATTTATTTTCCAAATTAAATAATAAAATTTCAAATATAAGTAAACAATATTAATTAAACCCATTCTTTTAAATATTCTAAATTAAATAGCATTTAATTACCGATCATCAATTAAATTATTAAATTATCTAATTTAAACAATTAAAACTCATTTAAGTTGAAAATTAATAATTAAAATTATTATTCGGATATAATTTTGGAAATTAATATTAATTAGCTAAAAATAGTAATTAATTTATAAAAATTATTTTAATACAAAATATTATTCAAAAATTATCTAAAACACAATAATTTCTAATAAATTCAAATAAAATATAAAATTTACTCCTTTATATTAATTTCTCCAAAAATCCTAATTTTTTTACATAATCATTACAAAATTCATAATAAAAATTAGGTATGTAATTTAAATAAACTTCCTTCATGAAACTTACTCTAAACAATATATAGAATTTAATAAAAGTACAAAAAATTTTGGATCCAAGACTGTGTTGTAATATCCTGAATTTTTAAATATTTTTATACTGCATCGGGATATGCAGTGTTAATAATTTTTGTATATATATTTATGATATTTTATGAGTTTGTTGTTTGTTTAAAGCTAATTTTAATTATTTTATATTATTTTAAGCACTTTACGTAAAATTTTTCCGGAAATTATATTTTCGGGGAAATTGACACGTAAGTAAATTAATACTATTTATTTTGACTAGTTTTATGAATTTGCATGAACTCATATATAATTTTAAAGTGCTAAAATAAAATGTATATATGTGTATTTATTTAAATTAATTAGAGCTTAATTAATTTCCTTAATTTTATTATTTAATTTTTATATTAATTAATTTTAAGTTTATAAATTATTAAACATATTAAAATATGTGTGTGGTGTATATTTAATGTGTGTGAAATTTTATATTATTATAATATATAGTGTAAATATATATATATATACATATATACATAAATTTTTATCAAAAAAACCAAAACTTCCATTTATTTACAGTTTTGCCCCTCCTTCATCTTCTTCCTCCCAAAACGTTTTCTTCCATTTCCAGCCACTTTCAAGCTGGTTTTCTTGCTGTTACTATGCCTCTCAGCCTTCCTCTTCCACCTCCAACCATTTCCACCACCTAAAACACTCTTTTCCGGTGAGTTTTGGCCGGATTTTCTTCAAAGAGCCAAAAATCAACTTAACTCCGACCAAGCACTTTCCGGCCACCAAATTTGATGCCGTCGGTCTCTATCTTCTCCTTGAGCTCTGGTAAGTATGATTCCAAGCTTTGTTTCACTTGATTTGGTCTAGAATTGCTTAGGTTTCAATTTCTTCAAATCAGCCATTTTGGGTTTCGAATTTTTTTTAGCTTCAATTTGATTGATTCATGAAAACTTCCTTCACAAACTTTGTTCCTGGAAGCTTAATCTACATGCTGTAATTTTTTTAGAATTTTTGGAATTTATTTTAATTTTTGTGAATTTTTGATTATTTTATTATTATTTTCTAATTTTCGAAAATTAATTAATTAAATTATGAAATTGTGTTTTATGGTGATTATAGGAGTTGAAATGAATTATAGAAATTTATTTGTAATTTTTGTGAATTTTTATGTATTTATTTGGAATTTATTAAGTTTAGGTAATTTTGAAAAATAGGGTTAATTATGTGTTTAATTGAAATAAATTGGTAAATTGAGTATATTTATTGATATTATTGAATTATATGCTGAGAAATTAATTTTTGAGTAATTATATAATTTTTGGTGAATTTTTGAACATTTATAGTGAATATATATATATAGGGGTATTTTGGTAATTTTACACTAAATTGGTTAAAAATATAATTAAATTGGTTTTAATAGTTATTTAGGGTATAAAAATGATTTCTGCAAATTTTTAGTATTTTTAACTAATTAAAACTATTTTTCGTAAATTATTTTCAAATTATATATAATATACTATTTTTCTAAATAAATGGGTTTTTATTGATTTTTAGTATGTTTTAGGGTTAATTAAGTAATTTGGATTTATAAAATGTATTTTTATTATATAAGGGCATTTTCGGTATTTTATAAATATTCTGTGAATTGTGAACCTCGGTCGGTGAATTGTAGTTTGGAGTCCGACCGAGGGATTTTGATTGTAATCCTGTGTTTATTCCGAAGTGTATTTCTTTGCAGGACTGGCTCTACTCTTTGAGGAGAGAGATGTCTGTTTTACAGGGGAGGTTCTGCCGGATTTTTGGTAGAATTCTCGTAAAACGTGATGTCCGGTCAAATTCCTATTCTAAAGCTGTGTCTAAAATTCTAGATCGAGTCTTTAGAATTTTTGTTAAATTTATTCTGATTTCATGTTGTCATTTGTTTGTCTAGCTGCGCCGAGACCGAGGCCTAACGGATCAGGCCCGCCGAGTTTGTCTCGTGGAGCGCTAACATGTGAGTTATTATACTGTATATATATGCACTGCATATAGGGTGCATTATTTAGAATTTTTCATTTTCATTGTATGTTTTAAAAAATGATTTAAATTATAATATTTTTCATATATCTAGGGTTGCATTCTTATATATATGCATATTAAATAATTATGCATGTTAGTTTGATATATGCACATTAAACAATTAGGTTTAGGTTTAATACATTTGAGTAATATACACATGTTTTAAAATGTACACTTAGACATAATTATTTTATTAAATGATTAGTATACTTTAGGTATAGTTTCAGTAGATTTTAGGTTTATTCTTAAATAATTGCATGTTAAATTATAAACCTACACTTAAATTATTTTTAAGTTTATTTTTGGTATATTTTTTTATTTATTTCCGAATAAATAAATGTTTTATTATTAAATTAAACCTAACACATTAATGGTATATTTAGGGTTTATTTTTGATATATGCATGCTAGATAATTAGGTTTATTTTTAGTATATTTGTGAATATATGTTAAACACAAACACGTATTTAAATGAATATTTATACATAAATGGTTTATTAAATGATTTGAGTACTTAGGGTATATCTTTTGCATATTTAAGTATATTTTTAAGATAATGCATGTTATATTATTGTTACTCATTTAAATTGTTTTTAACTAAATTAATGATTTATCTTTAGTTTATTTCATATTTTATTTGACTATATATATATATATATACCTGAAATATACTGGGTATATTTTAGGTATATTTTTGGTATATATATATGGTTGGTTTTACTATTATGAATATGGTTCTACATTAATTATTTTTCGAATGAATGATTTATTCGAAGTGAAGGATATCAATAGAACGTGCTTCCTAGTGGGCAGCACTAGGACCGTGTACGTACCGGTATGGTAGATAAGGATTGAGTGAGAGTTAAAATTGGTTGATTATAATTGATTTAATTGATTTGACTAAGATTAATGGTATGTTAGATAGTGTGATTGCTGGAGCTCGGTTGACTAAGTGTCTCGGGGCCAATCACACTGACAGTCAGACTGCTGGAGCTCGGTTGACTTAGTGTCTCGGGGCCAGTCTACTATCCATAAGTGAATTGAATGATCTATTGGGTTGATTGAGATGTGAGGTGATGGATAGTGTGATTGCTGGAGCTCGGTTGACCAAGTGTCTCGGGGCCAATCACACTGACAGCCAGACTGCTGGAGCTCGATCGACTTAGTGTCTCGGGGCCAGTCTGCTGTCCAGATTGGAATAAGTGTTCTATTTGGAATCAAGTGAGCCTGTATGGCTAGAGTGATGATGGGATTGTTTGAGGTTGTTATTATTTAGGGTTCTATGGATCCTTCATGAATTAAAACAAACGTTTTCTACATTTAGTATATTTATAAAGCAAAGTTTGGCATTCGTGTGAAATGTGTGTATATACATATATATAAAAGAATGCCTGATTGTTATGGTTTAGTTTGCATGTATATATAGTATAATAATTCACTCAGTGAGGTCTGACCCCCCTCAATTATTTTTTTTCAGGAGATTCCATATCGTCAGACCTTAGTTATAGAGTTCCTCGCCGGTGTTCTTCAATCCCGGCTGTTTTATACAAATGTATATTCTAAACTTTGAATTGTATTCTAGAAACTGCAGTAGTAATGTCACTATATTGGAAGTGTATTATTTTGTTTGGATATTAAATACTCTGAGAATTTGTATTTGAACATTGTACGAATATGTATTCATTTATAAAAGGATTTGGAGTATTTAAGTTATATATTGATTCAGAAAAATTTTAATTTGGTCGTACTTTTATATAATTATTGTATGATTTTATTTTCTGAGGCTTGCTACGGGTTCCGGATTCGAAAGAATTCCCGTTCCCTAGCGCCGGTCATGACTCCTAGTTTGGGTCGTGACAAAGTTGGTATCAGAGCCTGGTTTCTGTGTCAGGGCTTAGTTGTTTGAGTTGTGGCCCTAGTTTTCGAAGTTGTGTTTTCTGTTAAACTACTGCAGTGAATTTGGTTCGGTCATGTCTTTGAAAAGTCTTCCTTGCATTAGGAATTCCGCGTAACCGTTAGGGTGTCTGTTGATGTTTATGATTATTTGAACTATTTGTTTATTTTTGCTCCTTGTTGATTGCCTTGAGCGTGAATCGCTCCATCGATCGATGAGATCGATGATAGTTGATCTTCTGAGCACGAGGTTCTACCCCCTATGCATCCTGTTAGGCGTAGGGGTAGAGATGGATTTAGAAGGCCTGATGATCGCTGTTGACAATGGGAATAACTGAATGAGGAGCTGGTGGCTTAGCATTGCAATGATGTTGCTTCTGCAACAAGAGTTTTGCAGGATGCGATGCTGATACCTTCGATCGTTCAGCAGATGTAATTTCTTTTTCAACCGAGAACTTGAGACATGTCAATTCTGCGTATATGCTATATTCTGAATTCTGTTGATTTCTATATCTTTTCAGTGCAGTGAATATGAATTGTTTCTTCTCCAGAGACAATATTGATAATCAGTCTTTTCAAGTTCTAGTTGTGGTTATAGTTCCAGCCCTACTACACCTATCTAGTATAGGGGTAGGTTAGAGGCAACTATAACTCAAGGGTTAAGGTAGTCATTGTAAGTAGTACAAGCATTCCTTTTGGACTTAAACGTGCAACAATTGTGGCCAGGATAGCCGAGATTAATAAAAGCTTGATAGCATTTAATCAAGTTTGACAGTTGTTTGAATATGCTTTGATGGGGGAATTGGAAAATGTCTAATGAAGACGAAGCACTCTTGTACTCTTTATGGCAAGCTGTCAGTTCTGACTACAACACATAATTTGAGTTAAAGGGGGATTTCTAAGATACTTCCATCCACCTTTAAGGAAGGATAATTACCTGTATCAGCTATTGCATAGAGTAAGGGAATAGCAATCAGTTGAGAAGATTACCTGTAAACTCTTCAATCTGATACGTCATGCTGAAGATGTAATACAGTATAAGAGGAGACTGGTGGAATTATATGTTACAGGATTAAGCGTAATATATTGGCATCTAAACCGAGAATTAAGACTCAAAGAGTTATTATGAATTCAGTCTTTTGGGTGTAATTAATCTTGATGAGATGTGAAAGGGTTGTCAAGAATATCTGGCTCTAGTTAAGTATACTTCAGTGGAGAAGTTGTCTCTCCCAGATGTTTTAATTGCCTGTGAGTTACCAGGTTTACCACTTTACAGAGATTGAATTCTGTATCGATGTGGTTCCTGATATAACTCCTATTTCAACGTAGCCCTACAAATGACTTTTGCAGAGCTGTAGGAGCAATTACGAGAGCTGTATGACCAAGGTTTTGTCAGACCTTATATTTCTCTTCGGGGTGCACTAGTCCTGTTGTAAGGAAGAAGGATGGTACCTTAAAACTATGCATTGACTGTAAAGAGATGAACAGGATAACAGTGAAGGACAAGTATCCTCTTTTGAGGATAGATGACCTGTCTGATCAGCTAAAGAGTGCATAGTTCTTTTCAAAAATTAATTTGAAGTCGGGTTATCATTAGTTGTGGATCAGTTTGTAGTAGTCTTCATTAATGATATACTAATGTATTCGACGTGAATGAAAGGGCACATATCACTTGAGGACTATACTACAGACACTAATGTCAGCTTTATGCTGAATTCAAGAGGTGTGATCATTGGGTGGAGAGTGTTATTTTTCTTAGAATTGTGGCGTTTAAGGATAGAATTCGAGTTGATCCACAAAAGATCAATATAACATCTGAGTGGCCCAGACTGACTGAATCCATTGAGATCTGTAATTTTCTGGGTTTAATTAGGTATCATAGGAAATCTGAATAGAATTCTCTAGAATTACAGCTCCTATAACCCTCATAACTCAGAAGAATGGGAAGATTGTGTGAATAGATGTTTGTTAGAACAGCTTCTAAGTACTGAAGAAGACTGATTGATCTGAGGGTTACGTGAACTTTAGAGGATAAGACCTGATA
The DNA here is from genome assembly GCA_947683625.1 of Mallotus nudiflorus. Taxonomy (NCBI): domain Eukaryota; kingdom Viridiplantae; phylum Streptophyta; class Magnoliopsida; order Malpighiales; family Euphorbiaceae; genus Mallotus; species Mallotus nudiflorus. The sequence continues at coordinate 717,556 of CANTUR010000589.1, read as the reverse complement.
TCATTACAGCATTTCATCATATCATCATAGCATCTCATTACAGCATTTCATCACGACATTTCATTCTAGCATTTCATCATAACATTTCATTAGATCATCTCATCATGACATTCATCATAGCATGTCATCATGGCATATCACTATAGAATGATCTGCTGATAGGAGATGCCCAAGTTAATGATACAGGGTTGATGTTGTAATATGAGAACGGGATTCTATATAAGCTGTGGAAGTGAACTTGCAGTGTACATCCAAATGGTTACCAAGAATTATCACAATATTCAGGATCAATATTAGTGATTTGGATAATAGAAGGATGTGACTGATTGTATTTCTAAGTGTTAAAACTGCCAGTCGGTGAAAGCTGAATATCAGAAGTCTTCTGGGAAGTTTTGATCTCTTTTGAATTTGGGTGGAAATAAGAGAGAATTGTGATAATTTTTGTGGTTGGTTACCTCGTTCGAAGGGTGAATATGATTCCGTTGGAATGATTATAGACAAATTGACCAAGTCAGCTAATTTTTGGCTAGTGGAAGCCACTTATTCAGTAGCTAAGTGGGCTAAGCTGCATATGAAGCATATTGTGTGCCTGCATGGACTACCTGTGTCCATTGTATATGGTAAAGGTACAGTGTTTACCTTTCGATTTTAGCAGAGATTATGGAGAGTAATAGACATCTGATTGGATTTCAATACTACTTTTCATCCTCAGACAGATGACAGTCTGAGAGGACAATCCAAACACTAAACAGTATGTTGAAGATGTGTGTTTTGGATCTAGAAGGTAGCTAGGTTGATTATATGCTACTTATAGAATTCGCTTATAATAACAGCTACCATAGCAGTATTGGAATGACACCACCTGAAGCTTTTATAGAAAGAAGTCTTAATTAGATATGAGATGGTTCAGAATACAGTGAAGAAAGTTGTTGTGATCAGAAGAGCGATATGGATCCTAGATGCAGAGATATGGAGTTTCAGATCGAAGACTGTAATTCTGAAGATGTCTCCGAAAAGTGGTGTGATGAGACGCGTTGAACAATATAGAACTGAATGAAGACCTAAAGTTTGAGAAGGAATCAGTTGTAATTGTAAATTATCAAGCTCGATAGTTATGTTCGAATTAGATTCAGATGATCAAGGTTCCGTGACGTGGCAACAAAGTGAAAGAGCTTACGTAAAAGACTGAAGTTAAGATACGAGCTTCTTACCCGTATCTCTTTCTTTCTTGATCTTGTAATTTTCTTTTTGGAATTCGGGGATGAATTCTTGTAAGGGGGGAAGACTGTAATATCCTGAATTTTTAAATATTTTTATACTGCATCGGGATATGCAGTGTTAATAATTTTTGTATATATATTTATGATATTTTATGAGTTTGTTGTTTGTTTAAAGCTAATTTTAATTATTTTATATTATTTTAAGCACTTTACGTAAAATTTTTCCGGAAATTATATTTTCGGGGAAATTGACACGTAAGTAAATTAATACTATTTATTTTGACTAGTTTTATGAATTTGCATGAACTCATATATAATTTTAAAGTGCTAAAATAAAATGTATATATGTGTATTTATTTAAATTAATTAGAGCTTAATTAATTTCCTTAATTTTATTATTTAATTTTTATATTAATTAATTTTAAGTTTATAAATTATTAAACATATTAAAATATGTGTGTGGTGTATATTTAATGTGTGTGAAATTTTATATTATTATAATATATAGTGTAAATATATATATATATATATACATATATACATAAATTTTTATCAAAAAAACCAAAACTTCCATTTATTTACAGTTTTGCCCCTCCTTCATCTTCTTCCTCCCAAAACGTTTTCTTCCATTTCCAGCCACTTTCAAGCTGGTTTTCTTGCTGTTACTATGCCTCTCAGCCTTCCTCTTCCACCTCCAACCATTTCCACCACCTAAAACACTCTTTTCCGGTGAGTTTTGGCCGGATTTTCTTCAAAGAGCCAAAAATCAACTTAACTCCGACCAAGCACTTTCCGGCCACCAAATTTGATGCCGTCGGTCTCTATCTTCTCCTTGAGCTCTGGTAAGTATGATTCCAAGCTTTGTTTCACTTGATTTGGTCTAGAATTGCTTAGGTTTCAATTTCTTCAAATCAGCCATTTTGGGTTTCGAATTTTTTTTAGCTTCAATTTGATTGATTCATGAAAACTTCCTTCACAAACTTTGTTCCTGGAAGCTTAATCTACATGCTGTAATTTTTTTAGAATTTTTGGAATTTATTTTAATTTTTGTGAATTTTTGATTATTTTATTATTATTTTCTAATTTTCGAAAATTAATTAATTAAATTATGAAATTATGTTTTATGGTGATTATAGGAGTTGAAATGAATTATAGAAATTTATTTGTAATTTTTGTGAATTTTTATGTATTTATTTGGAATTTATTAAGTTTAGGTAATTTTGAAAAATAGGGTTAATTATGTGTTTAATTGAAATAAATTGGTAAATTGAGTATATTTATTGATATTATTGAATTATATGCTGAGAAATTAATTTTTGAGTAATTATATAATTTTTGGTGAATTTTTGAACATTTATAGTGAATATATATATATAGGGGTATTTTGGTAATTTTACACTAAATTGGTTAAAAATATAATTAAATTGGTTTTAATAGTTATTTAGGGTATAAAAATGATTTCTGCAAATTTTTAGTATTTTTAACTAATTAAAACTATTTTTCGTAAATTATTTTCAAATTATATATAATATACTATTTTTCTAAATAAATGGGTTTTTATTGATTTTTAGTATGTTTTAGGGTTAATTAAGTAATTTGGATTTATAAAATGTATTTTTATTATATAAGGGCATTTTCGGTATTTTATAAATATTCTGTGAATTGTGAACCTCGGTCGGTGAATTGTAGTTTGGAGTCCGACCGAGGGATTTTGATTGTAATCCTGTGTTTATTCCGAAGTGTATTTCTTTGCAGGACTGGCTCTACTCTTTGAGTAGAGAGATGTCCGTTTTACAGGGGAGGTTCTGCTGGATTTTTGGTAGAATTCTCTTAAAACGTGATGTCCGGTCAAATTCCTATTCTAAAGCTGTGTCTAAAATTCTAGATCGAGTCTTTAGAATTTTTGTTAAATTTATTCTGATTTCATGTTGTCATTTGTTTGTCTAGCTGCGCCGAAACCGAGGCCTAACGGATCAGGCCCGCCGAGTTTGTCTCGTGGAGCGCTAACATGTGAGTTATTATACTGTATATATATGCACTGCATATAGGGTGCATTATTTAGAATTTTTCATTTTCATTGTATGTTTTAAAAAATGATTTAAATTATAATATTTTTGGTATATCTAGGGTTGCATTCTTATATATATGCATATTAAATAATTATGCATGTTAGTTTGATATATGCACATTAAACAATTAGGTTTAGGTTTAATACATTTGAGTAATATACACTTGTTTTAAAATGTACACTTAGACATAATTATTTTATTAAATGATTAGTATACTTTAGGTATAGTTTCAGTAGATTTTAGGTTTATTCTTAAATAATTGCATGTTAAATTATAAACCTACACTTAAATTATTTTTAAGTTTATTTTTGGTATATTTTTTTATTTATTTCCGAATAAATAAATGTTTTATTATTAAATTAAACCTAACACATTAATGGTATATTTAGGGTTTATTTTTGATATATGCATGCTAGATAATTAGGTTTATTTTTAGTATATTTGTGAATATATGTTAAACACAAACACGTATTTAAATGAATATTTATACATAAATGGTTTATTAAATGATTTGAGTACTTAGGGTATATCTTTTGCATATTTAAGTATATTTTTAAGATAATGCATGTTATATTATTGTTACTCATTTAAATTGTTTTTAACTAAATTAATGATTTATCTTTAGTTTATTTCATATTTTATTTGACTATATATATATATATACCTGAAATATACTGGGTATATTTTAGGTATATTTTTGGTATATATATATGGTTGGTTTTACTATTATGAATATGGTTCTACATTAATTATTTTTCGAATGAATGATTTATTCGAAGTGAAGGATATCAATAGAACGTGCTTCCTAGTGGGCAGCACTAGGACCGTGTACGTACCGGTATGGTAGATAAGGATTGAGTGAGAGTTAAATTTGGTTGATTATAATTGATTTAATTGATTTGACTAAGATTAATGGTATGTTAGATAGTGTGATTGCTGGAGCTCGGTTGACTAAGTGTCTCGGGGCCAATCACACTGACAGTCAGACTGCTGGAGCTCGGTTGACTTAGTGTCTCGGGGCCAGTCTACTATCCATAAGTGAATTGAATGATCTATTGGGTTGATTGAGATGTGAGGTGATGGATAGTGTGATTGCTGGAGCTCGGTTGACCAAGTGTCTCGGGGCCAATCACACTGACAGCCAGACTGCTGGAGCTCGATCGACTTAGTGTCTCGGGGCCAGTCTGCTGTCCAGATTGGAATAAGTGTTCTATTTGGAATCAAGTGAGCCTGTATGGCTAGAGTGATGATGGGATTGTTTGAGGTTGTTATTATTTAGGGTTCTATGGATCCTTCATGAATTAAAACAAACGTTTTCTACATTTAGTATATTTATAAAGCAAAGTTTGGCATTCGTGTGAAATGTGTGTATATACATATATATAAAAGAATGCCTGATTGTTATGGTTTAGTTTGCATGTATATATAGTATAATAATTCACTCAGTGAGGTCTGACCCCCCTCAATTATTTTTTTTCAGGAGATTCCATATCGTCAGACCTTAGTTATAGAGTTCCTCGCCGGTGTTCTTCAATCCCGGCTGTTTTATACAAATGTATATTCTAAACTTTGAATTGTATTCTAGAAACTGCAGTAGTAATGTCACTATATTGGAAGTGTATTATTTTGTTTGGATATTAAATACTCTGAGAATTTGTATTTGAACATTGTACGAATATGTATTCATTTATAAAAGGATTTGGAGTATTTAAATTATATATTGATTCAGAAAAATTTTAATTTGATCGTACTTTTATATAATTATTGTATGATTTTATTTTCTGAGGCTTGCTACGGGTTCCGGATTCGAAAGAATTCCCGTTCCCTAGCGCCGGTCATGACTCCTAGTTTGGGTCGTGACATGTGTGAATAGTAGCTAAACCTGAAAATATGTATTTCTTTAAATAATTTCAAAAAAAGAATTCAAAATATAAATAAAAATAATATTTAGGTAGATCATAGCTTAAAAATCAATTAATCTAACTACCACATCTCCAAATAAAATTAAATTCAATAAAAAAATTAAAATTAAACATATTGACATAAGTATAAAATCAAGTTTTTGGAACTCTTACCAATCGATTCACTAGAAACTAGCTATGTATTATCAAAGCTCGTAGCGTGAGTTTCGAAATGAGTCCAAGCTCGATCGGTTTCCTCACCGATGATTATATTTCACTGTTCACACAATTCTATCCTGCACTACTGGTGCTACCGGTGCTGCTGCTGCCCGAACTGACAATGATAAGGATTTTAAAATATTTAAAATGCACTAATTTAACACTATTCACAATACTAATAATAATATTATTATTAAATAATCAAATAAATAAATAATATATAACAATAAATTGAATTTTTAAATCTTGATTTAATATTAATACCATAATTAAAATAAAATAAATACTAACACTAGAATTTAATTAAATTACACAAATAATCATAAAATAAAAATTTAATAAAATATTTATTAACACTGCATATCTCAGAAATTAATTTAATAATTTTTATGAAAATTTTGGGTCATAATAATTTTCAACTACATTAAGGTCAATTGAAAAAATTATTAGATAAAAAAAGAAAGAATTTTGAGGTACTAAAAATATTAGTCAAGAGTATAAAATTTTTTTTTTTGAAAAATAAGAAAAATTAAAAAATTAAATTTTTTTTTACTATTTTTGTGATAGTTAAAAGTGCTTACTTTATTTATTTTTATTAACATCAGTCTATATAATAAATTGATTTATAAGTTATCACTTGTTTCTTAATATTTTAATTGATACATAAAAATTTAACATTTTTATATAAAAATATAAAAATTTATTTTAAAATTTATTTCAAAAATAGTAAAATTAAAACTTGAAAATATTTTTCAAACTATACATTAGCTTGCAGATGTGCAAGAGAAATAAATAATTTAATTTACACATATTTTTAAAAATGTTGAAATAAAGTTTCTAAAAAAGCTATTTAAAAATAATTCTCTTAATAATTATTCATTTATTTTCAATTCCTAAAAATAAAGATAGTGATAGTACAGTAATGAAAGTAATATAGAATCTTATCTATTAAAATAGATATTTATATAATGGTGATAGATATAATAACTCTTTAACTATCTTGAAAAATAATGGGACATAAATATTTGCAATAGTTTAAATGATAAATAGAAAACTAAGAATTTTTTATTTGATAAAATTAATAGAAATATTTGAACAATTTACACCATAAAATTAATGGAAAATGAATAGTTGGATAGTTGAAGTAGATATATATTAATTACTTAAATAAATAGAAATTCAAAAGTTTTTAAATTGACTGAATTAATAGGAATTTAAGAGTTTTTAATCTACACTATATTTAATGGCAAAGATGAATAGTTGGTTAGTTGAAGTAATTGAATGAATAAAGATATGAATACCACTTGTCAACATATTATTAACAAAGAAATGAAAATAATGAAGAGATTTATAATATACATAGAAAAAATAGGAAATGGTGAAAAAATTTGAAGGCAAAGACAATGAAGAGTCAATGACATTAACAAAAAGAAAAGCAAAAGGTAAAGAAAAATTAAGAGGTTTTAATTATTCTAATTGAATAAGTCATGCCGTCGCAACCTGTAGCCATTGCAACGTGCAGAAAGGCCTTTATACTTTTCTTCCATTAATATATGGTCTCCAATATTGGGGGACAAAATAAAAAATGTTTTTATTTTTATTTTTTCCGGTTTACAACGGCACTGTAGTCATCACAACTGGTGAGCATACTTTGATAGAAAAGGAATTGTAACAGTGAGGTTTGCTTATAAGTTCCTTTGTGATAACAGTATCTCTTCTTCATTTTTGGATGGTCAGCATTCTAGTGGGTGGAAGTTATTATGGAAAGCCACGGTTCCGCCTCAAATAAGGCTTTTTGGGTGGAGGGTTCTTAAAAATATCCTTCCCACAAATTCTCAGCTTTTCAAAAGACAAATGGCTCCTTCTGAGATGTGTATGATTTGTAAAAATTTTCCTGAAGATGTTAAGCATCTTTTATTTCAGTGTGATCATGCTAAGACTGTTTGGTTCCATTCTCCTTTGTCCTATGTGCCTAGCATCTTTCAGGAAGATTCCTTATTTGATTGGTGGATGAGGATATATAGCATTCCTTTGCTCTGTTGCTTACTTTGGCTTGGTTTATCTGGAAAAACAGGAATAAATTTATATTTAATGAATCTATTGCTAATCCAACTCAAGCTGTTAACTCTGCTGTTCAATTGTCTAATGATTATATTAATGCTCAATTGCCCTGTACTGACTCTAGTATGGTTGGGAGTTATCAGGGAGATGATCAGCAATGGGCTCCTCCTGATAAAGGCACTGTCAAAATTAATATGGATGCTTCTATTAATTCTATTTCCGGTGATGCAGGTATTGCAGCAATAGTAAGGGATGATCAAGGGAATGTTCTTATGGGTGATGCCAGAAGGATCACTGCTTCGTCTATATTGGTGGCTGAGGCGGAAGCTATGATGCTTGCTGTGGATATGGCAGTTGCAAATAATATGAAGAATTGCATTTTTGAGACTGATTCCCATATCTTGTATAAAGCTTTAAGTGAAAAAAATGTTGATAATCCCTGGGAAATAGTAGCTATTTTGGACTCTATTAATCATAAATTATGTAACTTTGAGTCTGCGTCTTTTAGTTGGGTGCGTAGGTCTGTGAACTTTATTGCTGACTGGGGGACGAAGAAGAGCTTATCTAATTCTCTACCCAGGGACTGGTTGTCTATTGTGTCTATTGACTCTGCCTTCTTGGTTTAATATATTCTGTTATTCGGGCAAAAAAAAAAAAAAAAAAAAGTAATTATCATAAGTGGCGCGGGAAGCTTTACCATAATTCACAGGGGTATTTCTTTCGTTTTTATTTATTTATGGAAAACTTTTAGCCAAGTATCAATTAAATTTTATGTTGAAAGTTATTTCAATTTGCTCCTTTAATTTTAAAAATTATGTCAATTTTATCTAACTTTATTTGAATGATGTAATTGTATTTTTAAAAATTACTTTTTGATTCCTCAAAAATAAATTTAACACTTATTAAATTTTTATCATCTTCTTATAAAATAAAAAATGTAAAAAAATAATTTTCAATTCTAATTTTGCTACTCTCAACATAAATTTAAAAATTAATTTCTAAATTTTTCATAATTTTTTTTAACATTTTCCTTAAAAATCTTAAATTCTATATATTTTAAAATTTATTTCTCAACTTTTAACCATATTATTTAAAAATATTTCTAAGAGCGATCACATTAAAAAAGTATGAAATAAAAAAAAGAGTGAATTTTAAGATATTAAAAATATTAAAAATTTTGTGATTTTTTTGAAAACTACAAAATTATAGTTTTATTATTATTTATAGTAATAGTTAAAAGTAGTCTATATAATTTACAAGTTATACCTTTTTTATTGATACATAAAAAGTTAACATTTTTATGTAAAAATTTAAAATTTAATTTTCAAATTTATTTTAAAAGTGGTAAAATTAAATTAAAAATATTTTTATAATTTTATTTTTTTAATACAATCAGAATTTTATTTTTTAAAATTAAATTATAATATTATTTCTATACATATTATTTGTAAAATTATATAATATATTTTTAAAATTAAATTTTAACATATTAATAATATGAAATTAAATCATTTAAGAAATTAGCATACAAATATTAGATTGAATAGTTTTTTTTTTTTTTTTTTACAAACTTTCTATTATAATAAATTACACCATAAAATCTAACAAATTTTCAAATAAGTAAAGTCTCTACTTACAATTATTATTTCTTTTCCCATTAAAAAAAAATGTACCTATAGATTAGTGGGTTAGTGAGGTTTAATGGGATCGCTTTAAAGATAAAATTATAAATTAAATTAAACATTCAATTTATAGCTATATTTAAATAGACTTATTATTAAATTAAATTATTATTACATTAAAATTACAATTTATGGTTAAATTTAATTTAATTAGATTCCACTATATTTGTATAAAATAACATATTTAAAAAAATATTATTTATTTTATTTAAATTATTTAATAACAAATTTAAATTGTTTATACCATTACACCTATGTAGTGCAATGGCATCCTGCATGGGCATAGGAGATGGAGACCGGCGTTTGATTCCTTTTCCCCCTTATATATGCTAACTCGAATCGTGACACATTAACTATTACATTAGTTAATAGTGATGACCATATTGCATTAACAGCCAATATTAAGAATCTGACATTTATCCTTAATGTTCTGCATCATATAAGCACGACCATACGAAGAGGAATTTAAGCAGCAAAGAGGAGTTGTTCTTCACTTTTGATGTTCTAGGGGTGGCCCAGGCAAAACCCCACCTTGGGAAGATGCTTTTTCAGTTACATCTTTGGTGTATGAATTGAGAAAATTTGCTATTGGGTAAAACTTCTAATAATTTTTATTCCAATATGATATGAATATATACAACTAAGATGGAAGCAAAAAAGAAAAAAATATATATAGGAAGAAAATTAAGGAATCCTGTAATATATACAAGGTAATTAGAATATTTGAATGATTGCCCATATCAATCTGTGTCAATCAAAGATTTTCAACATTTCCCCTCAAGTTGGAGCATGAAGATTTCGAATTCCTAACTTGCCAAAAAGATGGAGGAAAGGAGCTTTCCCTAAAGCTTTAGTAAAGAGGTGAGCCACTTGATGTGAAGAAAGAACATGAGCAGTGCATATCTCCTTGGTTAGCAATCGATCATGAATGAAATGACAGTCATTGTCAATGTGCTTGGTATGTTCATGGAAAACTGGGTTTGCAGCAATGTGAAGGGCACTTGATCATCACAAATTAAATACATTGAACTTGAGAAATTGACTTGTAAATATGCAAATAGAGACTGAAGCCATAATAATTCATTGTTGGCATTAGCCATGGCTTGGTATTTTGCCTTTGTGGATGAGCGAGACGTCATAAGTTACTTCTTGGATTTCCAAGAGATGAGATTATGGCCATGAAAAACTGTATAACCTGTAGTGGATTGATGAGTTTTTGGGCCACTTGCCTAGTCTGAATCGTTATAGGCAGTCAGTTGAAGAGGACTAGATGAAGACAAAAAGATTCCTTGACTTTAAGATACAATATGCAGCTTGTAAGTGTGGTGTCCGTGGATCATACATGAATTGGTTGGGCACTTGTACTGGATAGGTTATGTCTGATCTTGTGATGGTAAGGTATACTAACCTCGCTATGAGATGTCTATATTACCCCACATTTTCAATAGGATCTCCTACATCTTCAGTCAAATGGTGCTTAGATTTGATAGGAAATTCAGTAGGCTTGGCATCCAGTAGTCCCACTTCTTCAAGCAGGTCTAAAGTATATTTGCATTGGCTTATCATAATCCCTTCCTTACTTATGGCTACTTTTATTCCAAGAAAATATTTCAAGGCTCCTAAATCTTTGATGCCAATGGCATTTTTGAGATGATTTTTGACCTTTTGTATGGTAGTTGGATCATTTCCTATAAGAACCATATAATATGCTTAAGCTAGAATAGCAATGAAGAAAGTGCCTCTAATAAAGGTAAAAAGGGACGTATCAGTTTTGGATTGTAGGAAACCAAGTCCCTGAAAAGCTATAGTAAACTTTTAAAACCAATTTTTGTATGCTTGTTTCAGTCTATAAAGGGATTTTTGCAATTTCCACACCCATTTGTCTCCAAGTTTGGCAAAGCCCTAAGGAACCTTCATGTATACTTCTTCATCTAGGTCCCTATGTAGAAAGGCATTGTTCATATTTAATTGGTACAATTCTTAAATTCTTATTGTAGTTAGGGCTAAAAGGACTCATAAAGTTATAATATTAGCTACAAGTGCAAAAGTATCATGGTAATCAATCCCCTCAACTTGGGTATAACATTTGGCAACTAATTATGCCTTAAATCATTCCATTGTACCCTTATATTTATATTTGATTTTGTAAACCCATTTTGAGTCCATGGCTTTTTTCCGTGGTGGTAATTCTTTAAAGTGCCATGTTTGGTTCTGCTCAAGTGCATCAATTTCTTATTGCATAAGGTGTCTCCATTTAGGATCTTTAATAACTTGGTTAAAATCCTCTAGGTTCATATAAGGAAGAAATAGTGATGTGTATAATATTTACATATTTCTGAGTTGAATTTTAATTACTTTTGAATTGATAAATAATTTTAATTGGGTAGATTTTAGGTTAATTAGGAAATATTTTTGTTTTAGAGTCTTATTTAGGATTTTATTATTTTTTGTTTAATTTTAGTCAAATTATGTAATATCCCGGTACGCTAATAGCATTTAGGCTATATTACTAACCTATTTATGGATTATGATTGGATTAATTGATTTGATGTGTGATATGATTTGGGAGTGTGATTGTTGGAGCTCGGTTGACCAAGTGTCTCGGGGCCAATCACACTGACAGTCAGACTACTGGAGCTCGATTGACTTAGTGTCTCAAGGCTAGTATACTATCTAGATGAAACAAGTGAATTTATTTGGAATAAGTGAGCCTGTATGGCTAGAGTGTTGTCTAACACTATTTGAGGTTGCGATTTTTTAGGGTTCTATTTGATCCTTCATAAACAGTGATTTCAGTAAAATATATAAAAAATGATTTTACTGCATCCATGTGTAATTGCTTGTATATATATTTATTATATATACTATTGACTGTGTGCATTGTCATTTAGTATGCATGTATATATATTATAACAATTCACTTAGTGAGGTTTGAGTCCCCTCTGTTGACTATTTTTCAGGAGAGTCATCGTCTTCAGACCTCAGTAGCAGACCCATACGCTGAATTTCTTCTGCCCCGACTTCATTATGTAAACTGCTTACCTGAGTTTTGTTTTATAATCTAGACATTGCAGTAGTTGTAAAATTGTTATAGGGTTACATATTATATTTATGTGAGTTATGTATTTTAACGATTTGAACTGAATTTGTATTAAAAGATTATTTATATATGAGATAAGGATGTTTGATTTAATCTCATTGGTAGATTATTATTTTGTTTTATTTATGATTTATTTCCGCTGCAGAATATTTTAATTATGTTATTATTATTATTGCATGTTTTATTTTATTTTAAGGCTTGCTACGGGTTCCGGATTCGAAAGAATTTCCATTCCCTAGCGCCGGTCATGGCCCTTGTTTTGGGTCGTGACAAAGTTGATATCAGAGTGTGGTTTTCTGTGTCAAGGCTTAGTTGTGTGAGTTGTGGCCCTAGTTTTCAAAGTTGTGTTTTCTGTCGAACTACTGCAGTGAATTAGGTTAGAGTACGTCTTGATGAGTATTCATTGCTTTAGTTTTCTACGTTATTCCTCCGTTGTCTATTTTTTTTGAACTCTTATGTTTGTCTTTTCAGAATGAGGAGGCTAGCGTGTGTCGCTCCACCGGTCATTGAGGCCGAGGATGATGAGTCCTTTCAGGATAAGGTTTTACCTCCTAAGCAGCTAGTTAGATGCAAAGGTCATGGCAGAGGTAGCCTTTGAGGAGTGGCAGGTCACCGTAGACAAAGAGGGATATAGGACAAGGAGCATGTTGAGCCTGAGTTTGAGGATACTCCTGTACCTCCGATTGTTCAACCTATTCAGCCTGCCTATCAGCAGGGTATGTCTGACCCTGAGGCAGCTCTGTTCTATGCCAGAGTTGGTAGGATTGCTTTTGATGGGACTTTCGATCCATTAGATATTTTGCATGCGCTCGAGACTAGGACTCGGACTGCTCACACTGAGTACCAGTGGATCATGATCGTTGAGCTTTCTATTGAGGGACCAGCCCTGGACTGGTTTATTCTGATGGTCCAGCCTTATATGATGACGATGGCCTAGGCTCAGTTCAGAGAGCGATTTATAAGGAGATTCTATCCAGAGCCACTCTGCATAAGCTATCGTCTCAGATTGACCAACATATCTCATGGTGATTGATTAGTAGAGGAGTACACCCAAGAGTTCCTTTGGCTGGGTAGATATGCAGAGGATTTGATGCGAGATCAGTATTTCGTAGTCACTACCTATGTCACCGGTTTGGGTTTAGCATTTGCTAGTATGCCTACAACGGGCCTTACTCTGGAGTCAGTTAAAGAGTTGGCCAAGGAGATTGAGCTGAGGCTAGTTAGGCAGGGAGTGATGCCTGATTATTACCAACTGGGTGTTCAGTCGACTGGATTGCAGACTACTCCATATTTGAGTTTTCATGTTGGTTCAAGTAGTCAGCAAAGAGGTCTGACTTAGCAGAGTCAGAGACAGCAACAGTGAGTGCATTGGAGCAGTAGACATGGTCGTGGAGGTTAGCGTAGATCATTCAGATTCGGGTCAGGTGCTTCGAGCAACAGCAGTGGTTATAGTTCTGGGTTAGCTGCCAGTGTTTGCTAGACCTGTGGCAGAGTCCATCAGGGACTGTGTTACATGACACCACTAACACGCTTCAGATGTGGGCAGACAAGACATTATGCCAGATCGTGTCCTTATTCTGGATATTAGCAGCCATAGATTCCGCGATTTCCACAGCAGTCGATTGCTAGTGCTGCACCCGTTCCTTTTCAGTTGCCTCTAGCCTAGTATCAGAGTTCTACTCAGGTTGTTCCACTGTAAGGTCATGGTAGAGGTTCCAGAGGTGTTGGCCAGGCTTCTACCAGCCAGTAGGGAGGTCGAGGACAGGCCAGAGTCTTCCATCTCACTCAGCAGGATGCTCAAGCATCTAATGCAGTCATGGCAGGTATTATTTCTGTTTGTTACCTGGATGCTTGGGTTTTGTTTAATCCGGGTGCCATGCATTCGTTTGTTTCTCCCATTTTTGCTTCCAAGTCTTGTTGGCAAGCTTCGAGGATGGCTTTTCCTTTGTTTTTCGCCACTCCTCTAAGTGATTCTTTGGACACCAATATTGTTATTTCTGGTTGTCCAGTTCTTGTTAGAGGTAGAGAATTATCTGCTGATTTGATTTTGTTGGATGTGATGGAGTTTGATGCTATTCTGGGTATGGATTGGTTATCTCAGCACTATGCTATGGTGGATTATCGAAATAAAGAGGTGACTTTCAGAATTCCTGGTGAATAAGAATTTAAGTTTATGGGTGATAGGAGTTCAGCACCTCAAAATCTTATTTCTGCTATTACGGCTAGGAAGTTGCTAAGGAAAGGTTATCAGGGATATCTGGCATTAGTCAGAGATACTTTAGTGGAGAAGTTGTCACTCACAGATGTTCCTATTGCCTGTGAGTTTCTTGATGTTTTTCTTGAGGAGTTGTCAGGTTTACCACCTCACAGAGAGATTGAGTTCTGTATAGATGTGGTTCCAGGTACTACTCCTATATTTATGCCACCCTACAGAATGGCTCCTACAGAGTTGAAAGAGTTGAAGGAGCAGTTGCAAGAGTTATTGGATAAGGGTTTCATTAGACCCAGTGTTTCTCTTTAGGGTGCACCAGTCTTGTTTATAAAGAAGAAGGATGGTACCCTGAGACTGTGCATTAACTACAGAGAGCTGAATAAGGTGACAGTGAAGAACAAGTATCCTCTTCCAAGGATAGATGACTTGTTTGATCAGCTACAGGGTGCATAATTCTTTTCTAAGATTGATATGAGGTTAGGTTATCATCAGCTATGGATCAGTGAGGCCGATGTTCTTAAAATGGCATTCCGCACTCGATATGGCCACTATGAGTTTTTGGTGATGTTTTTTGGTTTGACTAATGCACCACCTAATGAACAGGGTATTCAGACCATATGTGGATCAGTTTGTGGTAGTCTTCATCGATGATATACTGGTATATTCGAGGAGTATGGAGGAGCATGTATATCATTTGACAACTATACTGTAAACACTAAGAGATTATTAGCTTTATGCTAAATTCTCAAAGTGTGATTTTTGGATAGAGAGCGTTTCTTTTCTTGGGCACGTGGTGTCTAAAGAAGGTATCTAGGTTGATCCACAGAAGATTAAAGTAGTGTTTGAATGGCCTAGACCAACTTCTGTTATTGAGATTCAGAGTTTTCTAGGTTTAACTGGGTATTATAGACAGTTTGTGCAGGATTTTTCTAGAATTATAGCCCCTATGACTCACTTGACTCAAAAGAATGTTAGATTTGAGTGGTTAGAAGCTTGTGATAATAGTTTTCAATTATTGAAGGAGAAGTTGACCACAACTCCAGTGCTAGCTTTGCTTAATAGTGTGGATAAGTTCACAGTTTATTATGATGCCTTTATAGTTGGCCATGGTTATGTGTTGATGCAGAATGGTAGGGTGATAGCCTATGCTTCAAGGCAGTTAAAGAAGCATGAGCATAACTATCCTACACATGACCTAGAGATGGCTACAGTGATCTTTGCTCTCAAGATCTGGAGACATTATTTGTACGGGGTGACTTGTGAGATTTTTACTAATCATAAGAGCCTTAAGTACATTTTTCAACAAAGAGATATGAATCTGAGGTAGAGGAGATGGTTGGAATTATTGAAGGATAATGACTGTGAGATATTATATCATCCGGGCAAGGCTAATGTGGTAGCAGATGCCTTGAGTAGAAAGTCCTCAGGCAGTCTTGCTCACATTAGTGTTGAGAGGAGATTGTTAATCCAGGAGTTACATCTGTTAATGGATCAAGGTCTGATAACGAAGATCAGTAGGTCAGGTGGACTGCTAGCTCAATTTAAGGTGCGATCTGTACTGAGGGATAGGATTAAAGTAGCTCAGAGCCGAGATCCTATTCTGGAAGAGCTTGCAGAGAATGTTCGAGCAGGGAAGTTCACTGATTTCACACTTGATGATGACGGTGTGTTGTGGATCAGTGGTGGATTGTGTGTTCCTTATGTGGATGATTTGAGAGAAGAGATCCTAGAGGAAGCACATTCTACAGCCTTTAGCGTACATTCGAGTGTCACTAAGATGTACCATAGTATCAGAGATTTGTATTGGTGGGACGGACTAAAGAAGGATGCCGCTGATTATATTGCTAAGTGCTTGACGTGTCAGCAAGTGAAAGCTGAACATCAAAAGCCTTCTGGGAAGCTTCAGCCTCTTCCTATTCCTGAGTGGAAGTGGGAAAGGATAGCTATGGATTTTATGGTTGGTTTGCCTCGTTCTAAGGATGGATACGATTCCATCTGGGTGATTGTAGACAGGTTGACAAAGTCTGTACATTTCTGACCTATGAAAGCCACCTATTCTGTAGCTAGATTGGCAAAGCTATATGCAAAGCATATTATGTGCCTTCATGGAGTACCTGTGTCCGTTGTGTCATATAGAGGTTCAGTGTTTACCTCTCATTTTTGGCAGAAGTTGCAGGAAGCGATGGGCACTAGGTTAGATTTCAATACTGCTTTTCATCCTCAGACAGACGGTCAGTCTGAGAGGACGATCTAGACATTGGAGGATATGTGTCCTAGATTTGGGAGGTAGCTGGGATAATCATTTGCCTCTTGTAGAATTCACATATAATAACAGCTACCATAGCAGTATTTACATGGCACCATATGAGGCATTGTATGGAAGGAAGTGTAGATCCCCTTTGAGTTGGGATGAGATTGGAGAGAGAGCTTTGACTGGACCTGAGATGGTTCAGGATGCTGCAGAGAAAGTCATCGTGATTAAGCATAGATTAGAGACCGCAGTTAGCAAACAGAAGAGCTATGCGGATCCTAGGCACAGATAAGTGGAGTTTTAGGTTAGAGACTTTATTTTCCTGAAGGTGTCTCCGATGAAGGGTGTGATGAGATTTGGCAGGAAGGGTAAGTTAGCACCGAGATATATTAGACTGTTCGAGATTCTAGAGAGAGTTGGCACTATTGCATATCGGTTGGCTTTGCCCCCGAGTATATCCCAAGTGCATTCGGTGTTTCATATCTCGATGCTGAGGAAGTATATCTCAGACCCTTCACACATGTTGCAGCCCAATAGTGTAGAAGTGAATGAAGATTTGACATTTATGGAAGAACCTATGGCGATCGTTGATTACTAAGTTCGATAGTTGCGGCCGAAACATTTTCTGATGGTCAAGGTTCTATGGCGTAGCAACAGAGTTAAGGAGCATACGTGGGAGACTGAAGCTAAGATGCGAGCTTCTTACCCGTATCTCTTTCCTCTTTGATTTGTAATTATTCTTTTCTGGAATTCGGGGACGAATTCTTGTAAGGGGGGAAGACTGTAATATCCTGATTTTTTAAATATTTTTAAATTGCATCGGGATATGCAGTGTTAATAATATATATATATATATATATATTTGATTATTTAATTAGCTTGTTATTTATTAAAGTCATTTTTAATTATTTTTAAGTTCTTTACGTAAAATTTTTTCGGGAATGTTATTTTCAAGGAAATTAAAACGTAAATAATTTAATATTAATTATTTTGACTAGTTTTACGAATTTGCATGAACTCATACATAATTTTAAAGTGCTAAATAAAATGTATATATGTGTATTTATTTAAATTAAATTAGGGTTTAATTAATTAATTTAATTTGTATTATTTAGTTTTAATATTAATTAATTAATTATAAGTGTATTAATTATTAAAATATATGTGTGGTGAGTATTAAATGTGTGTGGGATTATATATTATTATAATATATGGTTTGGATATATATATATACATATATACATAAATTATAATAAAAAATTACGGAATTGCCCCTTTCTACTTCCTCTCTTCCTGATCATCCTCCATCGCTGTTCCACCGTTTGCAACCTGATTTTCTTGCCTTTGATGTGCCTCCCGGTGTGCCACCATCATCCCCAGCCAGCCTCGTCGCTTTCTTTTCCTTCTCCGGCGCCGTTTGGAGCTCGAATTGGTTAGAAAACCGAAACACATCTCCATCGTCGATCAAGCTGATTCAGGCCACCATTTTTGACATCGTTGGTCTCTATCTTCTCCTTGAGCTCTGGTGAGTGTGATTCCAAGCTTTGTTTCACTTAAAATGGTCTAGATTTCCCTAGGTTTCAATTTTACAATTTCAGCCATTTAGGGTTCTCAAATTTTTTTGAGCTTCAATTCGAATGATTCAAGCAAACTCCCTTCACAAAATTTGATCCTTATATCTTAATCTACATGCTGTAATTTTTGTGGAATTTTTGGAATTTATTTTGATTTTTGGGAATTTTTAATTATTTTATTAATATTTTCTAGTTTTTGAAAATTAATTAATGAAATTACGAAATTGTGTTCTATGGTGATTATAGGTGTTAAAATGCATTTTAGAAATTTATTGGTAATTTTTTTGAATTTTATATATTTATTTTGGAATTTATTAAGTTTATGTAATTTTGAAAAATTAGGTTAATTATGTGTTTAATTGAAATTAATTGGTTATTTGAGTGTATTTATTGATATTATTGAATTATATGTTGAGAAAATTAATTTTGAATAATTATACTATTTTTGGTGAATTTTTTATTAATTTTAGTGAATTTATATATATAGGGGTATTTTGGTAATTTGACACTAAATTGGCTAAAAATGTAATTAAATTGGTTTTAATAGTTATTTAAGGTATAAAAATGATTTCTAGAAATTATTTAGTATTTTTAACTAATTAAAACTATTTTTCGTAAATTATTTTTAAATTATATATATAATATATGATTTTTCTAAATAAATGAGTTTTTATCGGTTTTTAATAAGTTTTAGGGTTACTTACGTAATTTGGATTGATAAAATGTATTTTTATTATTAAAGGGCATTTGGTATTTTTGTAATTGTTCTGTGAATTGTAAACCTTGGTCGGTGAATTGTGGTTTGGAGTCCAATCGAGGGATTGTGGTTGTGAACTGTGTTTATTTTAAAGTGTGTTTCTTTGCAGGACCGGCTCTACTCTCTGAGTAGAGAGATGTCCATTTTATAGGGGAGGTTCTGTCGGATTTTTGATAGAATTCTCATAAAATGTGAAGTCCGGTCAAATTCTTATTCTGATTATGTGTCTAGTATTCTAGATCGAGTTTCTAGAAATTCTGATAGATTTATTCTGATTTCCTGTTGTCATTTGTTTGTTTAGTTACACCGAGACCGATGCCTAGTGGACCAGGCTCGTCAGACCCATCTCGAGGAGCGCAATAACAGTGAGTTGTTATTTTATATATATATGTTTTAGGGTGCATGTTTTAGAAATGTATAAACGATTTAAGTATTACTTAGGTTTATTTTTGGTATATTTTTGATATATTTTAAACTATATGCATGTTTTATTAATGATTTATGCTTAAAATGTTTTTAAATATATTTCTAGTTTATTTTGTAATTTAATTGGATTTATTTGACGTATATATACTTGGAATATACCTGGTTTATTTTTGGTATATTTTTAGTATATATATGGTTTATGTTGAGATTTTATTCAATTACATGCATCATTTATTTATGAATGAATGTTTTATATTATAAATGAAGGATATTAATAGAACGTGCTACCTAGTGGACAGCACTAGGACCGAGTATGTACCGATACGCTGATAGCATTTAGGCTATATTACTAACCTATTTATGGATTATGATCGGATTAATTGATTTGATGTGTGATATGATTTGGGAGTGTGATTGTTGGAGCTTGGTTGACCAAGTGTCTTGGGCCCAATCACACTAACAGTCAGACTGCTGGAGCTCGGTTGACTTAGTGTCTCGGGGCCAGTCTACTGTCTAGATGGAACAAGTGAATTTATTTGGAATAAGTGAGCCTGTATGGCTAGAGTGTTGTCTAACATTGTTTGAGGTTGTGATTTTCTAAGGTTCTATTTGATCCTTCATAAACAGTGATTTCAGTAAAATATATAAAAAATGATTTTGCTGCATCTGTGTGTAATTGCTTGTATATATATTTATTATATATACTATTGACTGTGTGCATTGACATTTAGTATGCATGTATATATATTATAACAATTCACTCAGTGAGGTCTGACTCCCCTCCGTTGACTATTTTTCAAGAGAGTCATTGTCTTTAGACCTCAGTATCAGACTCATACGCCGGATTTCTTCTGCCCCGGCTTCATTATGTAAACTGCTTACCTGATTTTTATTTTATGATCTAGACACTGCAGTAGTTGTAAAATTGTTATAGGGTTATGTATTATGTTTGTGTGAGTTATGTATTTTAAGGATTTGAACTGAATTTGTATTAAAAGATTATTTATATATGAGATAAGGATGTTCGATTTAATATCATTGGCAGATTATTATTTTGTTTTATTTATGATTTATTTCCATTGTAGAATATTTTAATTATGTTATTATTATTGCATGTTTTATTTTATTTTAAGGCTTGCTACGGGTTCCGGATTCGAAAGAATTCTCGTTCCCTAGTGCCGGTCATGGCCCCTGTTTTGGGTCGTAACAAATTAAGAGTTTTATTTAAGTGCTTATTAGTGTTTCCTTTTTTGTAGGAAATATTAAAAAGGAATTCTAAAAAATTAAGGATTTGTATGACATGGCCATAACATAGACATATTGCAAGCCATGTCTACTTTCGGAGCTGAAGGAACATTGGACACGTGCATGACATGGCCATGCTTCAGCCCATGCATCTTTCTGTCTGATATAGAGAAGAGTGACACAACTATGACACAACCATGTTGTTGGCCATGCAAGGAGCTAGAAGATGACTTAAAGACAAGCACGACCATGTGTGAAGCTATACCAGAAAGCATTAGGACGTGATGTGGCCATGTTAAAGAAAAAGAAGTTTTACTATTCAAAAAAGACTTGAGAATTCAAAGGCAATTAGGGCTCTATCATTCAATACTTATAAAAGGGGATGCTAGGTAGTGTTTTAAGAAGAAAAAAAGAGAGGAGACATCAAAAGCTACAAACAAGAGCTTAAGGGTTTGAAGATTAAAGCGGTGCTTAAATGAGTTTTATTTATTCTTCTTCTTCACTCTTCTGTTATTTATTTATTTTTTGTAAAACTATGTGTGGCTGAATGCCTTTTAGGGTTGAGGTTTGGAGTAGCTATTCTATGATATTATTGAACACAAGTTTATTAATTTGACTTTTAGTTAATTCTATATGTTGAGATTAATTTATTATTATCATTCAAGGTCATTTAATTGCATGTTTATAGGTAAATTAACCAATGAGAGTTAGGGGAATTTACTAGCTTAAGACTCATAGGACTTAAACCACTCGACCATGAGAGTAAGTAACCTTTTCGGGGAACCATGATAGTAGGCACGGGTCTATGGTGGTAAATTAATTGTTAAACAACTTAACAAGTTTAGATTAACTTCTTAACCATGAAAGTAGGTTAAACTTTAATCTTTACATGCTTAATTAAACTTGAGAGAGTCTTTAGGTATTTTAGAACAATTACCCTTAACTAAAATCAAGGTGTTTAAGTGTTCATGATTTTATTAGAATAGTGAAACTAAACCTAAGCTTTATGTTTTTATCATTTGATTTTCTCTTAGTTTTAATTGGTTAGATTTATATTTTGATTTTCTAAATTACTTTATTGATTTGCTAGCTAAGAATATAGGTAGAGATATTAGTACTCAATGTACAATCCTTACGGAAATGATATCTTTTATACTATAATTCATGATCCATGCACTTGTGGGTTTTGAACATAACAGATAGAAGCTAAAAAAAATCTATATGAGTGTGAAAAATGAGAGTAAAATATGGTATATAAAAGACAATAAAACTTACTTGAATTGGCTATTGGTGAAGGCACTTCACAAGATAGAGCCAGAAAGGAAGTAATTTATAGTTATAGCTTAACAATTTTGTAAACACCTGTCGGTTGCAAGATGGTTTGGTATTGGCTATATTTTATGGTATGGGTGTGTAATGGTTTCTGCGTGATTTTCATAGTTTGATTAGGTGATTTTCTGGGAAGGAACTTCTTTTTATGATTGTGCTTTTGTTGGGTTTTGCATAAAGAAATGCTCAACATTTTTTTGTTAATGTTGGACTATTCGTGGAGGTAGGTTCTTAGGTTGTTGTTGAAGGGTTTGGTCAAAATGGAAAATGACTTTCATAAAAGATAACATCGCATGACTCAAACTTTTTTCTTTTCTTTAAGTCATACACCTTAAAACCTTTCTTACCATATGGATATCCAAGGAAAACACATTTTGTAGAGTGAGGTGAGAACTTGTCATTTGTTTTACTATGGATATAACACAAGAACCCAAAGACTTTTAAACTTTTATATACAGGTTCCTTATCAAAGAGGACCTTATAAGGGTTTTTATTATGAAGAATGGGTGTAGATGAGGTAGACTAATGTAAAAAAAATTTACCTCAAAACTTTAAAGGTAAATGAGCATGAAAACATAAAGCACAGGCTACCTTAAGTATATGACGATACTTACGTTCCACTCACCCATTTTCTAGAGTATTAATGTAAAATGTATGATGATCAATACCAAGTGTTGCAAGAAAGACACTTAAAGAAAAAAATTCTTCACCATTATCACTATGAATGATATATATTTTGGTATTAAATTAGGTTTCAACATAATTATAGAACATGATCATACAATCATAGGTTTGAGATTTAAATTTCATAAAAAATACCCAAGTGCATCTTGAAAAATCATCAATAATGGTTAAGAAATAATGCACTCCACTTAAAGATGGTTGGTCATAACGACCCTAAATATCCACATGAATAAGAAAAAAAGGTTTATTATTACGTGCATGACTTAAAGGAAAAGATAATGAAGTTTGTTTTGCCTTATAACAAGCATTACATATGTTGTCAATCTTATTTAATAAAGAAAAATTTGGCAAAAAAATATAACTTGCTATAGGGTAGATGGCCAAGGCATTGGTGTCATAAGATTGGATCAGATTTAAGAGTGCTCTAACTTGCAATTTGGTTCCCTTTCTCTAGTTGATTCACTCCATCTTGAAGCTTACCCTGACCAATCAGGCCCTTTGATTGTAGGTCTTATAAAAAACAAAAGTCAGTAAAAAAAAGTAACAGAGCAATTTTGATCTTTTGTCATTTTAGCTATAGATAAAAGGTTACAAATGAAGCCAGGTTTGTGTATCACATCTTTTAATTTGATATTGGGTGTGACTTGAGCTTGTCTAATTTTTGATACATCTAAAGTTTCACTATTGAGTATTTTAATATTGGGGTAAAAGGAAACACACTTAGTGCAAATGAGCATTTTATCATGACCAACCATGTGTCTGAGGCTCCACCTATTAATTATCCAAGGATTGGAGGCAAAAGTGCTTTTACTTGCAAAATTCGTTAAGGTCTCATTACCATTGGATTGTTGGCAATCCAACATTTCAATCAGTTTTGTTATTTTCTCTACTCTCAATCCTAAGATCCTGAGATTGTACCCCTGCTAGTTAGTCATTTATTGGCTAGCTGCAGCAGCCATATTGTTGTTGCACCCATGTTTTTACTGTGAATTTTGACCAACCCCTGCACATTAGTTGTTTGGACTTATACCATGTCCATGTCCATATTGTTGCCCTTTTGATCGATTTGTCCTCCAATTTGGTGGATATCCTATAATTTCAAAGAACTCCCTTTTATGATGTCCATTCGTTCCACAATGATTACATACCTTATGATGATTACTCCCAATTTATTTAGTTTTTCTATCAGAGTGATCATTCTTTGCTGTAAAAGCTACACCTTTGAATGTTGGTGAAGGTTATTGCCTTTGTGTAGTTGTATGCTATTCTTGTAATGCTAGGGAAAAAATTATACTCAATGTTGGTATTGTCTCCATGGACAAAATATTTAATAAAATACAATCAAAGTTACCATTCAGTCCCAACAAAAACTGATGTGGTTTTACTGTCTCTCTACATCATTGATGATCCTTTATAGCATTACAGGTGCAAGTTGGCATAAAATCACACATTTGTAATTCTTCCCACAAGGTTTTAAATTTGGTGAAATATTGAATAAGTGATTCTTCATCTTCTTGAGCCAAATTCAAAAATTCCTTTCGAATTTTGTATAAACGAGGAGCATTGCTTTGCCCATACCTTTTAGAAGGTTCATTCCATATATCTCGAGTAGTTTCTACATATAGCACACTCTATTGAATTTCTTTTCCTAAGGAATTTTTGATCCATGCCTTCATTATAGCATCATTTTTTTTCTATCTTTGAAAATTTAATGAATTACTATTTGGTTAAGGCAAGTTGCCATCGATGAAGCTTCCCTTCCCTTTTGCATACAAAGATGTTTCCATGGAGCTTTTCCATGCAGCAAAATTATCACCACTATAGGGTGAGGGTAAAAAAATCAGACCTGAATGATTTAAAGGATATAGGAGATATGGGGAATCATGTGTTTCATTCTTGGTTATTGTCTCATTTGACATGTTCTTATCTAAGGTTGGTAGTGATTTTTTATTTGTGTTTTTGTAAGCTAAGTGATAACTAATTTTCAAAACTCCTGGGCTAAACATCCTACAAAGCACGAAACAGAGGGCAAGGTGAGAGGTGGGGGGAATCCCCACAAACACTCTGATGCCTAAGTAAGAGAATAGAAGTAGGGAGGAGATGAGATAGCTTGAATATGTGTGAATGAGATGTCCTCTTATGATGGGTATATGGTTCTATATATAGCAATACTCAAACCTAGGAGGAATGGGATTCCTTATGGATCAGTGAATCATAGTCTTTGTAGGAGAGTGTTCCTTCTTCGGTTAGGATTCCTCTTTGAGGTAATTCCTTGGACGGATCTGTCTTCTCCCTTGTCCATGTGTTCCTATTTAGGGGGAGTAGAAGACCCCTAATTAGGTGAGAACATTCTAGACGATATCACTAAGGTTCTAATACCATGAGGAAATTTTCCATTAGGTAAAACTTCTAATAATTTGTATTCCAAAATGATATGAATATATACAGCTGTGATGCAAGCAAAAAAGGAAAAAAGTATACAGGAAGAAAATTAAGAAATCCTATAATATATACAAGGTAACTAGAATATTTCAACGATTGATCATATGAGTATGTATCAATCAAATATTCTCAATATTAACTAGCATATGCGCTCGACGAGGGAAATGTCCACCTATAACTTTCATCGGAGAACATTATAATAAATTTTGCTATCATTAAAAGGAGTCCCAAGTCTTCTACTAAATACGTAATTAACGGAGAAGTTCTTGTCTATTTTTTTTATCAATAGAAAAAGTTCTTTTCTAGGTATATTATAATTATCTAGAATATAAATTTTAAAGTGTAGAATTTATAGTCTTATTAAATTAGTTGTTAATAAACTTTTATTGTTTTTGTGGTTTTATTTACATCGTCGGTTTAAACTATTTGCATGAAAATTCTAGCATTCGATGCACTAGGTCGTGTGAACCAAAAACCTATTAATAGATAAGAACACATTCCTACCAACTCCCAAAAAATATAAATTTGTATAAAATTAGAACTAGTAACTAATCCCAACATTGACGTATTGAACAAAATCATATAAGTAAAAAATCTCAAATAACCTTGATCATGAGACATATAATTGTCATTATAAAAAAGAACCATAATTCCAACTGTAGTAATTAATACCGACAAAATATAAGTAAGTGGGTCAATCAAGTGTCCGAACTCTAACGAAAAATCATTATTGATAGTCCATGACCATATATATTGATATATAAAACTGCTATTTATTTGACAAATAGACAAGTCGATTGATAAGGGATCAAAAGGGAGCAGTTCGAATCCCTCCTCCCCCTTCCTAGTGTCAAAAAAAAGTACATGAATTAATAGTGATAACCATATTAATAGCAAACATAAAAATATTATGTTTACTGTTGATGTTCTTCATCATATTACCCCAACCATACTTAAAAGGAATTAAAGCAACAATGTTGTACATATTTTTGCCTACCTTTTACACTTTTATTCCAAAAGTTACATACATATTATTTTGATACAAAGAACAGATGAAGACTAATGATAGAGACAAACTATGGGAACATTTTACCTAGCTATGCCATCTCTGCATGAAACTCATTCTCCTGAATTCAGTTAAAAAATTAATCAGTACTATTAGGTAGATTTATGTCACCATCTCAAAAGGGAAAAAAAAGGAAAAAGAATGCTTACCTATTATTGATCGGTTCGAGGCGTGCACGTTCTTTATCCATCGATCTGAACTCCAAGAAGAGTACTTTTGATCAAATGCAACTGTTTAGCAACGTCCCCCATATTCATTCTATCTTTTGACAACTCATTCAAACATGCAATTCCAACTTAAAACACTACAATCAAGCATTCTTTCTCCTTTGCGCTCATTTGGCTTGCATGCCTTTGGTTCTTTGATTCTTCAGATATTACAAGAGTTGGATCCGTAATTTATGCAAGTCTCTCTTGCAATGCATTCATCACAAAGATGTGTAGATTTGAACCATTTTCAAACATTTCATATGTTGGCCTTATTCCTGAGAACAACTCTAACATTAGGATCCCAAAACTATAAACATCCCCCTCTTTTGATGCTGCTCCTCCCATTCTGTACTCTGCAGTAAATACAATTTGGCATGTTAAAGTGTAAAGATCAAAAAAGATATTCTTTATGCTTCTTTAAGACTGTTAGCAATGATTACTCCTTTGAAGGAGCACCTGCACATCGAACTGATGCATTCATAATAATTTTTTTGAGTATTGGTTAATTCAGGTTCATTTATAAGAGCTTAGTATGGTTTTTACATGGAGGAGTGTAGCCGGTAGTGCCTTTTATTCCAGGTGAGTTTATATGACTCTAAGATGCATCACTGGAGGTCAAAAAGAGTTTAGACAAACCAAAATCACTTACATGAGCAACCATGTTGTCATTAAGGAGAATATTACTTGGTTTCAAATCACAATGAATGATTGGACTTTTGTAAAGGTCATGAAGGTAATGCATTGCAGATGCCACGTTGGTTGTAATATCCAACCTCTCAAGGAAATTCAAGCTTCTTATTTCATTGTTGCTATCATCATTGGCCTAATGCAACCGCTTCTCTAGGCTTCCATTCTCCATGAACTCAAAAATTAGAGCTTTGAATTCATTACCTTTTGTTATCCAAGCTAGAGCAATAGGTTAAAAGCTTGACATGATTCTGATGCTGAACATTCCTGAGTGCTTTGCATTCTGCAATGAAACTCTTGGAAGCACCCTTTTCTTCAAGTTTGAGAACCTTAATAACTACTAATTTCCTTGCTCGACTGAGAAATCCTTTATAAACAGCATCGAAGCCCCTCAATCTGATTAAACAGTTGGAAGAGAATCGGTTTGTTGCCTAATAAAGACCCCAATATAAAACCTTTACAAGGCAGTCCTCCATTAAGGGTAAAGCACTAGAATTCTATTGCATTTTTCTTCTCCTTAAAGCAAAAAGAAAGACTACAATGAGCAAAAACATGAACATGATTGTGCAGGTGATTATGACTACAAGCTTTGTAGCATAGTTCTTGTGATTCATCATGTTGGACTGACATTTTGGCAGATCATGTTATGGCACACCTCCACAAAGCTTATTGTTGCCAACCAGGGACAGTGCACTTGCATTTCTGAAGACGCCTGTTGTTGGAATCTCACCCTTGATATTTTTGAAGGAAAGATTCAAATATAATAGAGCTGAAAGGGTCTACAGATTGTGTGGGATTGCTCCTGTAAGATTGTTTCTTGAAAGATCCAATTTCTGAAGGCCTCTCAAAGAAGTAAAAGCTAAAAGGACAAATCCTTGAAAGGAATTTTCTTGCATGTGTAAATATTCCAAGATTGAGCAATTTCCAAGCACACTAGGAATGTTTCCTAAAAGACTGTTTTCAAAACCATCCAGTGTGTTCAAACCTGTTAGCTACCCAATTTCCATAGGCAGACTACCTGTGAATGAGTTATGTGATAAGTTAACATAAACTAGGGTAGAAAGTTCTAGCAACTTGTCTAGTATACTTCCATTAAGAAGATTATCAAATATGTCAAACGTCTGCAAATTCTTTCAGTTGGAAATGCTAGCGGGGATGCTTCCTTCCAATTTGTTTATGACAGGAAGAGATTAAAACAACTGAGTGAGATTAGCTATGGAGGACAGAATTGAACTCGAGAAATGGTTTGACTCAAAGGACAATAATTGTAGTATCTGTAACTTCTCAAAAAAGGGTGGAATGGTACCTATGAGAAGGTTCTAATCTAAGCCTAACAGCGTCAAGTTGACGAGATTTTGTAGTGATGTAGGAATATTTCTAGATATCTGATTGCCCCCCAGATATAGTCTGGCCAATTTAGTAGACAAATTTCCTACGGAAATGGCCAAAACACACCCAAAATTATTTGCAGCCAAATCCAGATATTCCAGGTTTGTATACTTTTTTAAGAAAAATCAGTCGTTCGTGGAGTTACTTCCTAAATGACTGAAGCCAAGTTCAACTTTACTAGACTCTTCAGATTTCCCAGAGTGCTGGGAACTTGCCCGGTAAAATGAATTAGAAAAAGGTCAAGTGTGTGCAATTAAGAAGCATTTGACAATGATCCAGGAATCCCCCCTAAAAAATTATTATAACCAGCAAAAAATTATTGCAAATTTGGGAGAGTAGGGCCCTTGCTCTCAGGCTTAGTTCTATGAAGTTCATTTGTTGTAAATGAAAGCATCTAGACAGATGAAATATTTAGAAGAGATGAAGGGATGTTACTAGATAGATGAATTTCTGCAACAAAAAAAATTCTAAACTTGTTTGCCTACCGAATTCATTCAGACTATTGCTTACTAAATTGTTCTGTGCTGCTGAAAACCAGACAAGTGATGTAAGGTTGGCAAGAGAAACTAGAATTCTTCCTATCAGGTTGTTAGTAGATAATGCTAGCACTTCAAGTTTTGATAGACTGCTGAGTTTGGATGGGATTTTTCCACTCAAACTGTTGATGTGTAAGATGATTTCCCTGAGTTTCGAAAAATGGCTCAAATTTGTAGGAATTTCACCCTCCAACATTATATTATTGTCGAGGCCTAACTCTTGCAGATGATGTAGACTACCAAGTTGAGAAGGAATTTGGCCACTGAAATTGTTATTTAAGAGGCCGAGGACTTTAAGGAAGCTCAAGTTACCAATATGTGGTGGTGTTGATGTAGCGAAAGCCTTAAGAAAGAATTGAATTTGTTGATTCTAAGAACACCCGAAAATAATAAACGAAAACCCTATTGATTCAAATAATATCAGAGGAATTGAAAGAATTACGTTTGTAATTAATAAAAAACTTTCTCAAAATAACTCAAAGAGACAAACAAATAGTACTTAGGGAAAAAACCCTAAAACCAAAGAAGGAAAAGATAAAAAAACTCCAAAAAAAGGAACATGAACTTTAATGTCAAATTTAAGAGCTTAAACAAAAAAATTTGGGCCTAAAGATGGATTACTACGGATAAAATGTGTAGCATTTGTTATAGCCCTCTGAGTCAGCTTCAATTTGATATATTATGAATCACGTGGATCAATCGGTGTCGTTACGAATGTCCATTTGAACCCCAGTGTTCATGCTCACTTTGTCAAATTCATTCATAAACTTTAATGCTGCCTCATCCACATCAGGTGTGGATCCCATCAACTGGTGATTTAAAAGGAGTAAAGATGTAACCCTGTGATGGCGGCGACTTCATGTGACTCTAAACCATTTGCAGAATGGGACAGAATCATTCCATGAGTTGAGGACTCCGAATGGATCACTGGTGATCCCTTATTTAAATTTTAGCAGAGTAAGTCGATCGGTTTCATTTTCGGGTGTTGAAGCATTAGCTTATTGGAAGCTGATGATGATTGACAAGAAAAGAATGAGCAGTTGAATGTTGAAGAGTGGTGAGTGATTTAACTTCATTTATTTGTAAGTGGTAGCGGCACAAATGTTGGACTAGTGGGTGAGAATTTTTAATTTGGAGGAGTTACAGTGTAGCATGTGCACAAGGTTAGTGATCATTTCACTATCTTGTAGCTGGCGTATACAGACTGAAGGAGAGTACTTAGATGAGGATTTTAGAATGGTAATGACTTATGTGTTGGTGGGATAAACTTTTGTCCTCACATTTAGATTTTAGAATGACCGAAGACTGAAGAGGTCGTGTTTTTGAAATTCTACACCGAAGACTTTTGGGGGATGCTTTTTCAATTACTTGATTCATGTGTATTTTTGTTTTCTTTCCTTTTTTTTTTTGCCTTGCTATCAAGATTTTAAACTTTTCTCAAAAAAAAAAAAAAAAAAAAAAAATTTACATAAATTTTATATTTGTTCTCAAATAATATTAAAATTTATAAATATTACTTTTGTAATTTGATAATGTATTTTAGAAATCAAAATTTAACATATTAAATAATATGAAATTAAATAAACTAAAACATTTAGCATATGAATATTTAATTGAATAAATTTTTTTTGTACAAACTATTTATCATAACAAATTACACCATAAAATATAATTAATTTTCATACAAGTAAAGTCTCCACCTATAATAATTATTTATTTTCCTATTAAACAAAAGGTGTACCTATAGATTAGTGGTTTAATGAGATTTAATGGGATGGTTTAAAGATAAAATTGCAAATTAAATGAAACATTTGATTCATAGTTATATTTAAATTAAATTATTATTTCATCAAATTATTGTTTATGGTTTAATTATATTTCATTATAAATAAGTTATTAATTTTTGGTAAGTTCTTGAAAGAATGCTGCAAAGACATATGTTAATGTTATATTAATCACTTGGATTTTTAACTTCCAATGTAGGATGTCGATGGACCAGAAGTATTTTTAGAGCATCCAGAAGCACACATATTTGAAAGGACCTTATGACACGATAACCTCTATTGTTATTTGAGACTTCACTTTTGATGGCTTTATTTTCTAAGTTTTAGTATTGCATATTTAATCTCAACATCGACAAACTTGCTTAGACATGGTTGTTATGTTAAACTATTTTGATTTTGTATTGTGGGAGATAAGGAGCTTTTGGCCAATTTTATGGGAATAAAAAAATAAAATTACCAAATTGTGGTAATTTTAAAAAAATTACATTTTTGTGATGATTTTAATGAAAATTACCACATTATGGTACTTTTTTCCTAGATGGTAAAGTAATTTTGATTTTACCGCTTTGAATGGTAATGCAGGCATAGAAGAGCAAGTCCTTCGATTTATGGAAAGATTTAACAATTTACAGTAGTGGCATTTTTGTAATTTTTTGCAAGTTCCAAGTATCAGATTTGAGTGATTTGAAAGCCTATTTTATATGAGAATGGACCAATGATTCAAAGTCACAAGCTTTTCTTATGAAGTCCATCACTTTTCAGGCAAATTCCTTTGTTTAGGCCCTCAAACGTGCAATTTTGTGTTTTCCCTATTTGAGGATTTTGCTTTTCCTATTTTGTTTAGGTTTATTTTTGCTTTTCCTATTCTATTTAGTTTTTTTTTTAGGGTTTTGCTATTTAAACCCTTTGTTTTTATTGTTGGATGACAATTTTTGATGATTATTGAATTCTTTTTCTGATTTCCAAAATTTTATGAAAATTTTAATGCCTATAGCCTAGTTTGGCCATAAAAGATCAATAATTGGTAGTCATGCGCAATTCAACAATTGTCGATTGTCACTTTACCACCCTTTTGCTACATTAGTTTGGTATTAGAGTTGTGCTCCTTGGACAGGATGTCCTGCAGAAGACATCAACAACAACCACAATAGTAGCGTATAAAAGAGGTGTATGAGTGTGATGATTTACATCGTTTAGAGTAGCGAATGGAACAGATGATGGATCAACGGATTGACACTCTCATGGAACAACTCACGACAAGGATGGGGGAATTGTTAGTCATTCAAAATAGGGAGCAGTCGAATCAAGATCAAAGGCGGATCCTTAATGTTGATGACCAGAGGAATCCTTTTACTGAAGAAAATGATGACAAAGATGACGATGGTGATGGTTATTATGATGTATCCTATAGACATCATAGACAACATGTGGAGATTGATGACAGGTGGTGCTGGGAAGCAAGTATGCACACTGAAATCCATAAATTTCATAGTACCCTACAACCCTGAAGAATTCCTTGATTGGTTGGCCACCGTAGAAGAGGTATTGGATTTTAAAGGGGTGTTGGAAAATCATCAAGTACCATTGGTGGAAATAAGGTTCTGAGATAGGGCAATGGCTTGGTAGTAGCAAACTAAACATACCTAAGTCAGGTTGGGAAAGTAAAAAATTATGACTTAGGAGAAGATGAAGAAACAATTGCACGCCACATTCCTTCCTTATAATTATCATCATTTAATGTACTAGAGGTTGTAGAACCTAAGACAAGGAGTCCGTTCAGTTGATGACTATACAACTGAATCTTATCAATTGATTGCTCAAAATGAAGTACATGAGATAGAGGACCAACTGGTGGCTTGGTATGTTGGGGGTCTAAGGGAACAAATTAAGGAGACAGTCAATATATTTGATCCCATGTCTATTTCTATGACACATCAATGGCCTTTTCAAATTGAGAGGAGACGTTCTGGTAGCTTTGTGCAAATACTGGACAGGGCAGCACTGGAAGCAGTGTTAGTGCAAGCCGTCCAAGTAGTGGCGTGGCCATAAGGGCTACAAACAAACCAGTAGTTATGTCAAGGCCTGGCAGTATTAAATGTTTTGCATGTGGTGAGATAGGACATTGGCAAAATGAGTTCAAAAATAGGGGAAAAAGGGTCATGCTTGCTAATATAGATGAGCAATATGATGAAGAGGAGGATACAGATCTAACAAGAGACCCGATATTTGATACAGAGGTTGTGGATGACTAGTGATGTAAGTACTACACTGCTCGTACGAAGATCCTGCCTAATGCCTCGAGCTGTTAATGATGATTGGTTGCGAAACAATATCTTCCAATCTGCCTACACTATCAAAAAAGCAGTTTGCAAATTTGTGATCAATGGGGGTAGTTGTGAAAATATAATCTCAGCAGAGGTGGTTCACAAATTAGGAATTTCAACTGTCAAGCATCCTAAGCCATATAAATGAGCATGGTTTAAAAAATGGAGCGAGGTAACTATGTCAAAATGTGCCCTAGTTTCGTTCTCTATTGGGACATAATATAAGGATGATGTTTAGTATGATGTGATAGCCATGGGTGCATGTCATTTATTGTTAGGGTAACCGTGGTAGTTTGATAAAGATGTGACTCACAATGGGAAGACTAACACTTACAACTTTATGTTTGAAGGAACAAAAATAGTGTTGGTCCCTAATAAGGATCGTGAGCAGTCTAAAATGATGTAAGGAGAAATTAAGGATTGTGTCAACTTATTAACTCTATCCCAATTTGGCAGAGTAGTGCAAGAAGCTAAAGTTATTTATGTCTTATTTAGGAAGGTGGTAGACAAAGAGGTGGAGATTCCAAAAGTAGTTTTGCCACTTTTGGAAGAGTTCAGTGATGTGTTTTTGATATAATGCAAATATGAATAGTTATTTAGGGTATTTTAGTTATTATTTCATTTGATTTTTATTATGTTTTTATGCTATTTGATTATGCAAATGTTATTTTTATTCCCAAGTGTCTTTTATGTTTGTTTGTGTGTTTTATACATGTTTTTAGGCTTGATTTGTATATGAAAAGAACTTTGGATTTTCTAGAATGAAATATGGAGCTTGTAAAGCTTAAAGAAGCAAGTTAGAAGCTATGCTATCACCATGGCATTGAGTCGTCACATAGAGTTTTCATCCTGAGTTGTCACCGAGTCTATCCAAAGAGTTGCAACTTTCCAACTTTGAACAGTTTTTGTATTTTAGCCATAACTTCTTGTACGGACCTCCAAATTAAGTGATTCAAGTTGCTCTGAAAAGATAACATAATTATATAAAACTTTTCTAAAGGAATATTCTAGATATAAAGTCATCTAGATGGACAAAAATTCCCTTGAAGTTACTATATCTGTATAGGGTTGTGACTTTTCATGTCAAAGGGTACCTTTCCAATTCTAAAAAAATTTTGGTCCCTTGTAACCATCTCTAAGGTCTATATATACATCATTTTATGATTTGGAGAAAAAAACAACAAAAGGAGGATTAAAGATATGATTATTAGGATTATTATGATTACTAGACAGAACAACTATAAAGAGACAAAGTCAATAAGGAAGAAGAGAAGATTATTCTACACCAAGCAAGTGTTAGAATATTTTAGTAAAAGGGTTTTATCTGTTCAATTTCTTTATCCTTTTTTCTATTTTGTAATTGATTTTCTCTTATTTTTCTTTAAGTTTGTGTCTTGGCTAAGTCTTGTATAGGAATAATAATGATAAATTGAATAAGAACTACATTTCTATCTTATACTGTTTATGGTTTAATTTTAATTAGTGCTTAATTATGTTATGTATGCTTGATCACCATATGTAACTTAGAAATCAAACATTGATGATGATGATGGGATAGAAATTGAGGAAGTGGATATTAGAAGTAAAGATGATGATGAGTGTGCGAAGAAAGGTAATAAGGAAGATGCCATACCATCAAAGAATGATGAACCAAAGGTAGATCTTAAAGCATTACCTTTTCCTCAAAGGTTCATAAGGCGTAACTTAGATAAAATGTTTAGAAAATTCCTTGATTATCTCAGGGAAATTACTATCACCATACCATTCGTGGATGCCATTAGAGACATGCTAGCATGGGGTAAATTTTTAAAGGATATTATTAGCCATAAGAGCAAGCTTGAAGATTATGGCTTAGTATCTCTTATTGAAGAATCCAAGGCTATGTACTCTAAGTCTCCACCAAAGCTTAAGGATCCTGGTTCATTTATGGTTCTTTGTATAACTAGAGGTATGCACTTTGATAAAGCTTAATGTGATATTGGTGTTAGTGTTAGCCTTATACCTTACTCTATTTACAAAAGGCTCAATTTGGATGAGCTTAAGCCTACCAATATGTGTCTTTCCATGGCAGACAAATCTTTCACATATCCACTTGACATTCTAGAAAATATGCCAACTAAAGTGGGGAAGTTTATAATACCGGCTGATTTTGTTGTATTAGAAATGGAGGAAGATATTGAGATCCCAATTTTATTTGGAAGACCATTTTTTATGATAGCAAGAGCAATTATTGATATGAAGAGAGGAAAGATCACATTAGAGGTGGATAATGAATGTATGGAATTTGATGTGCTAAAAATCATAAAGTCAACACTTGTAGAAGTGGCAAGTAGAATTGATTCTATTGATGTTATTAATGAATGCATTGAAGAAGTAATTCAAGAATGTTTGAGGCAAGATTCTATGGAGCCATACACAATGCAAGAAGCTAATGAGTAAATTTTGGAGATAACTCCATATCAATCTTCTCGTAGGACATCAAAATTTGAACCTTTAATTAAAGAGGATGATCCAAAAGATACTACATCAAGTGAAGAAGTCAAGATGGAGCTCAAGCCCGTACCATCAAACCTAAGATATGCATTTCTTGACTCTAACTTTAAATTTCCTTTTATTGTTAATTCATCTTTGCCTAGTAATAATTGATGCCTTATGTGATGAGTTGAATAGTCATAAAAATGTTATTGGTTATTCTATTAATGATTTGAAGGGTATTAGTCCTAATGTATGTATGTAGAGAATTCTTTTAGAGGACCACGCTAAGCCTTCTATTGAAGGTCAAAGGCGATTAAACTCCACTCTCAAAGAAGTGGTAAGAAAAGAGGTAACTAAGTTGCTTGATAATGGAATCATATATTCCATTAGTGATAGTAAATGGGTAAGCCTTGTTCAGGTTGTACCAAAGAAAGGAGGCTTAACCCTTATTAGGAATGAATCTAATGATCTCATACCTAGTAGAACTATCACAAGATGGCGTATATATATTAACTATAGGAAGTTAATTAAAGCAACTAGGATGGACCATTTTCCATTGCCTTTTATTAACCAAGTCCTTAAAAGACTAGCCAACTTTTCTTATTTTTGTTATTTTGATGGACTAAGTGGTTTTTACCAAATTCCTATTCATCCCGAGGATCAAGCTAAGACCACATTTACATGCCGATATGGTACTTTCGCCTTTAGGCATATGCCTTTTGGTTTATGCAGTGAACCCATAACTTTTCAAAGGTGCATGTTTTCAATATTTAGTGACCTGCTTAATGATTGTGTAGAAGTTTTTATGGACAACTTTAGTGTTTATGGTACTAACTTTTCCAATTATTTAGACAATCTATCTAAAGTTCCTAACAGGTGTAATGAGCATGGATTGGCCTTGAATTAGGAAAAATGTCACTTTATGGCATAATAGGGAATCATTTTTTGTCACTAAGTTTCAAAGAGGGGTATTGAAGTTGATAAAGCAAAAATAGAAGTGATTGAAAATTTGCCACCTTCAAAGTGTATTAAAGATATAAGAAGCTTCCTTGGACATGTAGGTTTCTATCAAAGATTTATCAAGGATTTTTCTAAAATAGCAAAGCCATTATGTAAGTTACTTGCTAAGGACGTTGTTTTTTAGTTTGATGATGTGTGTCATGATGCATTTGCAACTTTGAAAAGAGCTTTTGTTTCTACATCATCTTATAACCGCCTAATTAGGAGCAACCATTTGAAATAATGTATGATGCTAGTAACTTTATGGTGGGGGCTATTTTGGGTCAAAGGATGGAAGGCAAGCCTTATGTCATCTATTATGCTAGCAAACTACTTGCTGATACTCATATCAACTACACCATAACAGAAAAGGAGTTGCTTGCTATTGTTTATGCATTTGACAAATTTAGAGCATATCTTATGGGGCAAAAGGTGATTGTTTATTCAAATCATACTGCTCTTAAGTATCTTCTAAGCAAGAAGGATGCAAAACCTAGAATCCTACAGTGGATTTTAATGCTTCAAGAGTTTGATTGGAAAGTGAGAGATAAGAAGGGAAGTGAGAACCTTGTTGCAAATCATCTATCAAGGATTGATCAAGATGGACTAAAGAGGAATGATGATGGTGTGCCAATTTATGACACATTTCATGATGAACATCTACTAAGTGTGATATCAAAAGAACTTCCATGGTATGCTGATATTACAAATTATCTTGTGAGTGGTGTTCTTTCTTATGTGTTAGATTATCAACAAAGAAAGAAATTTCTACATGATATTAAATTCTACTATTGGGAGGAGCCTTTGCTTTATAAGAGATGTGCCGATAGTTTAATTCGGAGATGCATTCCTTAAGATGAAGCTCAAGATGTTTTGAGACATTGCCATTCCTTGGATGTTGGAAGACACTTTAGTGGAACAAAAATGGCATCTAAGGTACTACAATCTAGTTTTTGGTGGCCAACTTTATTTAAAGATACTAGGAAACATGAGATGCCTTTAAAAGGAATCCTTGAAGTCGAGCTCTTTGATGTTTGGGGTATAGATTTCATGGGTCCATTTCCTAGCTCTTTAGGCTAGAAGTATATTCTGGTCATAGTGGATTATGTTTCAAAATGGGTGAAAGCATTGCCAACCATTACTAATGATGCTAAAGTGGTTAAGAAGATGCTTAAGAGAATTATTTTTCCTAGGTTTGGTACTCCTAGGGCATTGATCAGTGATGGAGGTTCCCATTTTTGTGGTCATGTGATTGAGGCTCTCTTGAAAAAATATGGAGTAACACACAAGGTTACTACTCCATATCACCCATAAATAAGTGGGCAGGTTAAGATTAGTAATAGAGAGATTAAGTGGATCCTATAGAAAATGATGTATTCTTCAAGAAAGGATTAGGCATTAAAGCTTAATGATGCTTTATGGGTGTATAGGACAACCTTTAAAACCTCAATTGGCCTTACTCCTTATCAATTAATTTACAGGAAGTCATGTCATCTCCCCATTGAATTAGAGCATAAGGCATATTGGGCAACAAGGGCTTTGAATTTTGATTTGAAGAAGGCTAGTAGGAAGAGGTTACTTCAACTTAATGAGTTGGATGAGTTACGAATGAATGCTTATGAGAATGCAAAGTTATATAAAGATCGCACTAAGTTATGGCATGATAAGCATTTATCTAAGAAAGAAATTCATGAGGGTGTGATTGTTCTCCTTTTTAATTAAAGACTCAAGTTATTTCCAGGAAAGTTGAGGTCACGAAGATCAGTCCTTTCAAAGTTATTAAAGTTTATCCTTATGGTTCGGTTAATCTTGCTAATGCCAAGGGGGAAATCTTGAAGGTAAATGAACGTCGTCTCAAACCCTACTTGGTCAATGATGCAGTTGATCCAAACCAATCTATCTCTCTATCTACACCTTAATGAAATCAAGGTAAGGTTGATCTATAAACTTTTAAATTTAGCATGGTAAGATTAACACATCTTTACTTTCTTAATTTTTATATATCTTTACATTTTATGCTTTTATTTTATGTCATTTCATTTCATTTCATTATTAGTTAGATTCATTATTTCACATTTTTATGTTTACAAGTTTTATTTATCATGTTATTTTTGGATTTAGATTAGTTATTTTCTTATAAAGTTTAAGTCATGCATTGTTGTTTCATTCCATGTCTAATTATTATTTTCACTAAGAGGTGATAAGTCGTCACTATAGGGACAACTCATAACCAAAAGCTTAAATGTCGAGTTCTCACGACATAATGACTCACTAAGGCATGGAAGTGATGAGTCGTCATGAAGTGACGACTCGTAATAGAAGGATTAAGTGACGAGTCATCATGTAGCTAACAACTCAACCCAAGACACAAGAGGTAGTGACGAGTCGTCACCATGTGATGACTTGTACCCGAAAGTTATGGTGCTGACTCATGTCCTCTCCTTTCTCTTATGTATTCACATATACAATCATACACACACTTGTAACAACCATAAATTAGTACTTTTTGCATGTTATATCTCTTTTATTATGTTTTTTTTATTCTATTTATTTTCTAACTCAATTCAAATTTTAGATTTATAGTCATGCCCTTTCACATCTCCTCACACCTTTTCACATCCATACATACCTTTTCACTTACCTCTTACACACCCTTTCATTATCTCTCACACCTCTATATCTTACACTCTTACACCCCTACTATATTTATAAATACACCCTTTAACTACCCACTCTCCCATATCTCCATCATATTAAATTCAAAAGAAATTTGTTCTCATTTGTTCTCTATTTTATCAACTCTAGTTCTTTCATCTTCCCCATCTTCTCTTATTTACATACTTAGGTTTTTCATATTCCTCCTTCAACAACCCTAACCGAATCACACCACCAATCTCTCCCTATTTTCTTTGTTTTATTTTTCATCTTCATCTTTTATTCTCTACCTATTTCTCTACTTTCTATTTTTATTTTCATTCAAGCCACACTATCACCATAGGTAAGACTAGAGGATCATCTTCTAAGAGGCCACATATGGAAAAGGAACACCATGAGGAAGAAGAAGATCTTGCACTAACTTACAAGGCTAATTTTCTAATCCTATCTCATGACGAAGGTGCCAAGTTCACAACAATCAAGTTTAAGGAAATCATAAGTTGTAAGTATATTCCTAACTCTCTCTTAAATGATGTGGGTATGCTTAAAAATTTTGATCAAATGTTAACATAATGTGGTCTTAAAAAGTTTGCTTCCTTGCATGAAGATACTTGTGTTGACTTAATTGCTAAGTTTTACACTACCTTGGGTGTTAATGAGAAAAGTTCACAAATTCTGGAATTTAGGATGCAAGGAAAGAAACACCAACTCACTTACTCATTCATGCAATGTGTTTTTAGTTTCAAAAAGGATGGGTTATGTGATCCCCCATCATCCTTTAACTTGAATGAGTTTTGGACATTTCTCACTAATTTGCAAACACCATATAACTCTAAAAAAGGAAAAGCTATGTTTATCAAGGATTTGAAATATTGGTTGCTACATAAGGTGCTTGCATGTGTCATTTTCCATAAAACTAAAATCAATCGAATCTCTGTATAAGAGCTATTTTTAATGTGGCGTGTTCATAATAAAAAAAAAGTTTATTGGACATATTAGTTTTTTAACCAATTATTGACTTGTGCTTCCCATAAAGATGCACCTTTGACTCATGGTCATGTTGTTACCATTATTGTCAAGGCCTTGAATGTTAACCTTGATGATTATACTCATATTTTTGAGTGCTCCTATTTTACTAACCATGCATTTGTAAGAGGAGAAGTGGTAGATGTAGCATTTCAATTCATCCCTACCCATTCACGATCTTATTAGCGAGGAATCAATAGCACCCCACCAATTGAGGAACCTCTAGTAGCATACCAATGGAGAGTGACCCAGATGAGGAACTTCCCCAATATACACCACTTGGTGATGTTCCGTTACTCACCTATCCTATCCACAGTGCATCGGGTTTTTCAAGTGATCACCCTCCAATTTGGGATCAAATCTTGAATACTCAACTTGCAATGCAATGTCAATTAAATGAGATGGAGTTTCACTGAAAGCAACTTGCTCGTTGTTAATGGAAGATGGAGTACAAATTGAACCAATTCTTTGCTCACTGCGGATATCCAATTGAGTCTCCACCTCTTACCCCAGAGGACGACTAGAGGAGTATTACTTTCCTTTCCTTACTTTGTTTTTCTCACATTGGGGACAATGTGTGCTTTTAAGTATGGGGGAAGGGATATTATTAGGATATTTGTAGTTTATTATTAGTATATTTTTTGCATATGTTTGGGATATTATATGTGTTTATGCTTTAATTTTCTTGCATGTTTAGGTGTTTATTTAGTGCATTTTTATATGTTTTCATCTATCATACATTTCATTCTTCTCTTATCTTTTAATAAGTAGTTATTTTACAAAGATTTTTAGTTTTTTATTAAGATTATATTTTCTACATTGATAATTAGTTTTTATGCTCAATTAATAAAATTTTTAAGTTTCATTTAGTACAAATCATAAGTTCTTCTTTTTATCTCTTTTTATTATTTTTAAAATTTTATGAATGCTTTAGTCAACTTGCTAACTATGCTTAAGGCTAAGGTAATAAGGATTTAAGCTTAGGTTTTCTTAGAGACTTAGGTAGCCTTAGGGAAACTACATCCATAATACATATGAAATTTGCTTTTCAATAATGGATGAGGACAAAGAAAAGAAAAAAAAAAGAAAAAAAAAGAAGAAAAAATAAATATATATTTAATGCTTGTGATGTGATGCATCTTGAGTAAGTTGTGTGTGATTGAGTATGCTCCTTAGTTACATTCATTCAGAAAGAGATGTATGATGTCACAAGTAGATATATTTCGAGTAATTTGTGTGCATTTGTGTTTGCTCCTCATTTGCATTCATTCAGAAAGAATACATCTAATAGATATACTTATGAATAAAAATGTCTAAAAATGCTATGAGAAAAGTAAGTTTCTATGTGTGCTTAGCATTGTCTCAAGGTTACTTTTGTCTTTATAATTCTTAAATTTGAAGAGTGACCACTTTGGCTAAGTAGCTTGGTTAGAACTTTGACTTTGTATTCTTGATTTTATTCTTAGTAAATTGAGATGAATTGGTAAATTTGTTGCTTGTGCTATAAAGCTTGCTTATTTTATCATTATTGAGCATTTAAAGTGAAATTATTAATTCATCCCTTTCTAATATTATTCAAAATTTAAATGATTTGATAAGATGACTAGATTTGTTTTGGAGAAGATGAAATTTTTGTTAACCTTTTCATATTAGATCTTATCTTGCTTGAGGACAAGCAAGGTTTAAGTGTGGGGGAGTTTGATATAATGCAAATATGCATAGTTATTTAGGGTATTTTAGTTGTTTTTTCATTTGATTTTTATTATATTTTTGTGTTATTTGATTATGTAAATGTTATTTTTATTCCTAAGTGTCTTTTATGTTTGTTTGTGTGTTTTATACATATTTTTAGGCTTGATTGGTATATGGAAAGAACTTTGGACTTTCTAGAATGAAATATGGAGCTTGTGAAGCCAAAGAGAGCAAGTTAGAAGCTGTGTTCAGTCGTCACCATGGCATCGAGTCATCATAAAGAGTTTTCGTGCCGAGTTGTCACTCCTTATCAAGTCATCACTGAGTCTGTCCAAAGAGTTACAACTTTCAAGCTTTTAATAGTTTTCGTATTTTTGTCATAACTTCTTCTACAGACTTCCAAATTAGGTGATTCAAGTTTCTCTAAAAAGATAATAGAATTATATAAAATTCTTAAAGGAATATTCTAGAGATAAAGTCATTTGGATGGACAAAAATTCCCTTAACGTTACTACATCTGCATAGGGTTATGACTTTTCATGTCAAAGGGTATCTTTCCAATTATAAATGAATTTTGGTCCCTTGTAACCATATCTAAGGTATATATATACATCATTTTATGATATGGAGAAAAAAACAATAGGAGGAGGATTGAAGATATGATTATTAGGATTATTATGATTACTAGATAGAATAACTAGAAGGAGACAAAGTCAAAAAGGAAGAAGAGAAGATTATTCTACACCAAGCAAGTGTTAGAAAATTTTAGTAAAAGGGTTTTATCTATTCACTTTCCTTATCCCTTTTTCTATGTTGCAATTGATTTTCTCTTATTGTTCTTTAAGTATGTGTCTTGGCTAAGTCTTTTATGGGAATTACAATGATTAATTGAATAAGAACTACATTTCTATCTTATATTGTTTATGGTTTAATTTCAATTACTGCTTAATTATGTTATGTATACTTAATCACTATATGTAACTTAGTAATCAAATTATTTACAAAGAGAATTGGATTAATTTGGTGGAATGTAATTGAGATTGCTTAAGAATTAGATTTAACTTGGAGACAAGGAATTCATCTTAAGGGATTAAGAATTAGTATAAAGTGATTAATGATTTTCTCTTGTATTTGCATTGCCATGAAAATGAATGTGGATTATAAGAGGAAATATCTTTAATAAATGATGAGAGTTGTCTATAAAAGATTATAGACTAATTCCCAACTAATACATTTATATGATAATTATTCTTACGTTCTTTTTTAATTTTGAATTGTGATTCTCCTATATATATTTATTATAATTCTTGTTTAGTGTTAGATTTAGAAATTAGTTAGTATTTAGACTTTCTTATTTGTTTTTATTATTATTCCTATTCTAATTTATTTTGCTTATTTATCTTAGTACCTATCCAGTTAATAAAAACTTTCATAAATTCTTAGTGTTTGATGCCTTTCTTGCTCTATACTAAGTCTTAAAGACTAGGGTAATACAATTTGACTCACTTCAGTTTCTATAAGAACTACCTGAAGGGTTACCTCCCATATGGGATATCCAACATAAGATTGAGTTTGAACCAGGGGTAGCTTTGCCAAATCAACCACACTATCAGATGAGTCCTGGGGATATGAGAAATTAAGGAGGCAAGTGGAAAAGCTGCTAACCAAAGGGTATATTCATGAGAGTTTGAGTCCGTCTGCTATACCTACTCTTTTGACACCAAAGAAAGATGGTTCTTATTGGATGTGCATAGACAGTCGGGCCATTAACAAAATAACTGTCAAGTATCATTTTTCTATTCTTAGACTGGATGACTTACTTGATCATCAAATTAGGATTTAGGTAGGGGATGAATGGAAAACAACCTGCAACACAAGAGAGGGTTGTATGAATGGTTAGTGATGCCGTTTGGGTTATCAAATGCACTAAGCACTTTTATGCGTGTTATGAATAAGCTTTTGAGGCCTTTCATAGGCATATGTCTTGTTGTGTACTTTAATGATATTCTGATTTATAGTGCTAACCTGGATGAGCATTTGTAGTAGTTATGAGAGGTTCTCAATGTGCTGCATAGAGAGAAGTTTTATGTTTCAATTAAGAAGTGTGCATTTTGTACTCATAAGGTGTTATTTCTTGGCTATGTTGTGTTATGTAAGGGGCTACATGTAGACGAAATAAAGGTTGAGGTAGCGAAACATTGGCCAACACCTACATCCATTACTGAGGTGAGGACTTTCCATTGATTGGCTTCATTTTACAGGCATTTTGTTTCACATTTTAGTAGCATTATGGTGCCTATTATTGATTGTATAAGGCAAATTGGAAAGTTTGTGTGGACTGATGAGACAGAAAAAGCATTTGATTTGATTAAAATATGCCTTACAATAGCTCCTATTTTATTGTTACCTAATTTTCATTAACTTTTTGAGTTGCATTTAGATGCTTTGAAGGTAGGAATTGGGGCTATCCTAAGTCAAAGTAGAAGACCAGTGGCATATTTTAGTGAAAATTTATTAGGGGCCAGAATGCACTATAGTACTTATGA
This sequence comes from Mallotus nudiflorus, assembly GCA_947683625.1. Classification (NCBI taxonomy): domain Eukaryota; kingdom Viridiplantae; phylum Streptophyta; class Magnoliopsida; order Malpighiales; family Euphorbiaceae; genus Mallotus; species Mallotus nudiflorus. Next base: position 672,996 of record CANTUR010000589.1, on the reverse strand, counting down.
TGTTGAGTTCTATGCTAGTGTGAAAGCTATTAAACATTGGCATCATTATTTATTCCAGAGAGAGTTTATTTTATATAGAGATCATGAGGCCTTGAAGCACTTACATCAGTAAGACAAAGTTTCTGCTAGGCATGCAAGTTGGGTCACTTATCTTTAGAAATTTACTTTATTATGAGACATAAGTTAAGGGTTACTAATAAGGCGGCTGATGCATTGAGCATATGAAGGACCTTGTTAACCCATATGTCCATTGAAGTACTTAGTTTTAAATCTTTTACAAAATTATTTGAGACTGATCCATACTTTTATGCTATTTTGGCCAAGATTAAAACAGGTGAAAGGATAAATTTTCTAGTGCATAATGGATTTCTGTTTAAGGGCAACCGGCTCTATGTCCCAGATTATAGTTTTCGCTTGAAGATAATTCAAGAATGCATGGTGAAGGGCATGTAGGTCGAGACAAAACCATGCAATTGATGCAAACTCATTATTTTTGGCCTAGCATTTGTAAAGAGGTTGAGAGGCTAGTGCAGAGATGTTGGATCTGTCAAGTTTCTAAAGGCACATCATCTAATGCAAGTTTATACATGATGTTGTCAAGTCCTTCATAGCCTTGGGAGAAGCTTAGCATGGATTTTATGCTCAGATTATCATGCACACAGTGAGGTAATGATTCAATTTCTATGGTAGTTGATCGGTTCTCCCAGATGGTGCATTTTATACCCTGTAAGAAAACAACAAATGCTATTCATGTTGCTCAATTGTTCTTTAAGGAGATGTATAGGCTGCATGGCTTGCCCATATCTATAGTGTCGGATCATGATACCAGGTTCCTTGGCCATTTTTGGAGAAGTTTATGGAAAATGGTGAATACACAACTAAATTTTAATAGTGCCTATCATCTAAAAATAGATGGGCAAACTGAGGCGATGAATCGATCTTTGAGTAACTTGCTGAGATGCCTCATGGGTGAACATATGAAAAGTTGGGATAAGAAACTATGCTAAGTAGAGTTCACTCATAATCATACAGTCAATGGGAGCACTAGTTTTAGTCCTTTTGCAGTAGTGTATTCGGTTCTACTAAGAGGACTCTTAGATTTGATTCCTCTACCAGTAAAGACAAGAGTTAATAGCAAGGTAAATAATTTTGTTACTAGATTGCAGAACATTCATAAGAATTTTCATGATAACCTAGTGCATGATGCCTTCAAGTATAAACAAGCTATTGACAAAAAGAGATGCCATGTTGAGTTCAATGTGGGGATTATATGTGGGCTGTTCTTACAAAGGAGCGATTTCCTGTAGGTGAATACAATAAGTTGTGTGCCAAAAAGATTGGGCCAGTTGAGATTATTGAGAAAATAAACCCTAATGCTTACTGCTTGAAGTTACCTAGCCACATTCAGACTGCAGATGTCATTAATGTCAAGCACTTTATTCCTTTTGCAAGTGATTCATCAGACGAATCAGATTCGAGGGCGAATTCTATCTAGCATGGGGAGAATGATGCAGGCATAGAAGAGCAAGCCCTTCAATTTATGGAAAAATTTGACAATTTACGGTATTGGTATTTTCGTAATTTTTTGGAAGTTTCAAGTATCGGATTTGGGTGATTCGAAAGCCTATTTCATATGGAAACGGGCCACGATTCGAAGTCACTAGCTTTGCATATGAAGTCCGTCACTTTTCAGGCAAATTCCTTTGTTTAGGCCCTCAAACGGGCAATTTTATGTTTTCCCTATTTTAGGATTTTTGTTTTCCTATTTTATTTAGGTTTTTTTTTTTTGCTTTTCCTATTCTGTTTAGGTTTGTTTTAGGGTTTTGCTATTTAAACCCTTTGTTTTCATTGTTGGACGACAATTTTTTATGATTATTGAATTTTTTTTCTCATTTCCAAAATTTTATGCCTACAGTATAGTTTGGCAATAGAAGAACGATAATTGGTAGTCGTACGCGATTCAACAACTATTGATTGTTATTTTACTACCATTTCGCTACATCAAATGGCCGACATTCATAGTGGTGGAAATGGAAGTTTTTTAAAAAAAAAAAAAAAAGGCTAGTGGCGGAATTGCTTTCTATATTTCTCACAATGGTTGTGTAATAATGAGGCCCCACAGCCATTGTAATTTTTTTCATTTTTTAAATTTTTATTGAAAAATGATTTATTAATTACTTTTAGAAGATAATAATAATAATTTCACCGGCGGCCAGCCAGGCGGCGCCATCAAGCCTCCCAGGCCTTATCCTTCTCCCTCATGGATTATCCAGGTCATTCTGAATTGTTCACTCCAACGGATCGGACATCAACGCAGACTTACACAATAGCTGTGCAAGGCCTCAATTAGCAATTGACATGTTTGCCTACAGAGAATTATTCAACAACTAATAAGGGTGGCTTCATCGTGATTAAAATTAGTCAGCAGCTTTACGAGAAACAGTTAAGTGCTTGTCAACACGCTCTTATTACTAGAATTGTTCTGTCAAAAGGAGATATGCCATGGAAAATCTCTTATTTGAAGTATAAATTCTCTTCTGTTTGGAAGCTTTCTTCTAGCTGGAAACTTATCTCATTGGGACGCAGTTTTTACACTATTCTTTTATCTTCTAGCGATGAAAAAATTTTAGTGTGATGTAGAGGTTCCATTGCACTCAAACCAGGGGTCCTTAGATTGCAACATTGGACCCCTGATTTGAACCCCGATGATCAAAAATCTACAATTCGCAAATATGGGTTCAATTTTACAAGTTATCATGGGAATGTTGCTATCCTCAGATTTTAGCATCCATTGCCCGAGGGATCAGTGAGCCTTTAAAGATTAATAATGCAACTCTTCATGGAGAATTTGGGCATTACGCTAGGGTGTTAATTGACATTGATTTATCAAATAAATTGCCGACAAATCTTTTAGTGGAAAGAATTGGAAAAAGTTTCTTCATCGATGTGGTATATGAAAATTTACCTTTATTCTGCAATTCTTGTTCTAATAGTGATCATGCCCCACAGGATTGTCGTCTCGGTAAAAAGTGAATGCCCAATGCTCCGTTTCACTAGTCTACTAATTCAAGTGTTGAGTCACGTTTGACAAAAAAGGATGATCATCTTGTATGGAAGCCAAAGCAGACCGTTCCAGTTTCTAACTCTTTTGAACTGCTACGTCATGATTTGCCATCTACTGCAACTTCTGCGGAGATTATGGCACCTGTAATTACAACTGCAGACACCCATGATCTAGCTGATTTGATATCGTAGGTAGAGCAAGTTACAGATTTAGAAAAACAAGTTTTTGTTCCATTTGATGAGCTTCAAGGATGGTCTGTTGACATGAATCCATACTCAGTTCAACTAGATAACGATGGTGATATGGGTGCAGTAGCAGTTCGGCATGAAAGTACAGCTGCTGTTAGCCGAGAAGAAGGGGACGAGGAGCTTCTTAATGTCGATAAAGAATCAGAGGTTTTGCCCGTAGTTGATCACCGGAATTTTTTAGCAGAAGTTGCAGATGATGAAGCTGCTGTTTACGTACTTCACGACCATGCTCCTGTGCATGAAGTGATCGGTATGACCATGCTGAATGATCATAAAAAAGACACTTCTGATGAGAATGATGATGCCTCCATATTGTACCAACAACCGAATAATGAAACTTGCCACCAACAGACAACTGCGACCCAGTCTTGGGCAGACCAAGTGGAGCTTCATGATGACAATTGTGCTGCTCATTCAAATCATAAAAAGAAAGTTTTAAAGAAATCCTATTAAGCGGGAGACATCTATTGAGGGTCCTAGGATTTCTTTTGGTAATTCCACTATTTGACTATAGCAAAAGAGTTCATTTTCGATTTTGTTATCTTTTGTTTGAAGTTTCTACCTCTTTTTTCTTTTCTCGGTCCCTGTATATCTTTTTTTCTTTATCTTTAATAAAATTTGAACTTCAAAATGATTTCTAAACCGCAACCTTCTACTTAAAGAAAAAAAGATAATAATAATAATTTAAGTTTTTATATATATATATTTTTAATGGTTATGCAATAGGTTTTTAATTTTAAAATAATTTTTTTAATAATTATTTTATATAATGTAATATATTTTTACATGTAAACTTATATTTCATCAATTTTTTTTATAATACAAATAATTTTGTATGTTTTGGTATTCACTGATTGTTTTGCCTTTTGTCTTGTGTACATGAATCTCAATAGATTAAACAATTTCTTTAGACTGGATCAATTGGGCATATGGAGTTTTGGGACTGCCTGCCTCTTTGAATTTTAGGTGGCATTTTCATTTGGCTTAACTCATTGGTTAAAATATGTGTATGCTTTGTTTAGATATTTTCTTGGGAATTCCTTTTCGATGTACAGTATAAGATTAAATGATCCATTAGTATAATTTATCAAACCCCGAAACTAGACTTAAAAATTTCTTTTAATCTGTAAATGTGTTCAGTAGCTTATTGTTCTTTTGGAATCCCAATCGTTTCCCCTCTTTTTTATAGGCGTATATTAGGTTCCCTTATACTTTATTTTTTAAGGTGTGGACTTTGTTAAAATTATTATTAATATCATTTTGTCAAAAGAAAGGAGTCAAGTTGTAGTCACTCAATTTTTTTTTTAGTCAAAACGGTGCCTACCAAGTTAAAAAGCTTGACAAATTGCAAAGTTTGATTTTGGAAAAGGGTAGTTATGGTTATCCCTAAGTTTTGGCTAAACTAACTAATTTGTCCAGCATTTGTAAAAGTCAATTACATACCGGCTGACACTTGACACTGTAAACTATTTGCCCCATCTGTTAAGTAATTTAAAAATATTCTGTTAGTCAAAAAAATTAACAATGGTCAAAAGTGTTAATAATTATAAAAATTTCAAAATTACCCTTAATTGATTAAGAATTTGGACTGATTAATATGTATATATAGTTCAATGACTAAAATGTAAATTTTATTAAGAAATAAATATCATTTTAACTCCTCGAAACTTCATCACTTATCATCTGTACCCTCTCCTCTCCTTCACCCACTCATCCATACTACAAACCACCACCACCACCACCACTCCTCTGCCACAAAGCAACAACATCACCACCACTATCCAACAAAGCAACACCACCACCACCACTCTGCCATAATTCAATACCACCATTCTCTTCTCTTCTCTTTGCACCAACGCCACAAATAAACACCATCGTTCTCTTCTTTGCATTGTCATGAAGAAGAAAACATACTTCTACTTTGCACTATTTTCAAATTATTAACACTAATCAAATATATATCCAAAACCAAAACCAAAACTGAGGAAGAAGAAGAAGAATAAATTGATAAACAGTTGATAACCCAAAACCAAAATCACAAATCCAACACCCAAAATCACATTGATAAGCCAAAAACAAAATCACGAATCCAACACTAAAATCATAAACCCAGCACCAACCAAAATCAGAACTGATATAAACCAAACCTAAATATTTGGCGACGATCAAGGAAGTGGCTGTGGTTGTCACTACCATCATCTTCTATGTCTCATCTCTTCTTTTTGCAATTCTCTTCTCTTCTCCATCATGTTGCTAGTGAGGGAGAAAGCAGCAGCTTCGCTGCTTCGTGATGCCACTAAAGAAGGGGATAGAGATTCGATTGAAGAAGGGGAGTAGGTAAAGGCCTGTAAAGGGCTGATAGGAGGTGTAGCAGCTAGGGGAAATTCGGCTTTACGAGAAGAAGCAGGCGAGGATTGGGCAAATTGCATGGAGGCATCAGGTGACAGATTTTTACAGGTGACGGTGATGGTGGTGAATGAAACGACGGTGATAGGGTGAATGAGATGCAGTTTTTATTTTTTTCTTTTTAATTTTTTTTGATTTATGATTAAAATTCAACTTATATTAAGTATAACTAATTTTATTAATTATGGGTGCCTAAATATTTATTAATTGATTTTTATTGATAAAATAAATTAAAATACTAATAATATGTAAAAAAAATACATTACTCTTGGACCTGGTACAAAGTTAATAAAAATTTTATTAATTATTTTTTATTTTTAAAAAATAAATAAAATATTAATATCAATAATATGTAAATAAAAAAATAAATAATATAAATACTAAAAAATATATATAAAAAAGGATCCCTTGATCTTGTTTATGATTTATAATAATTTTAATTTATGTGTTTCTTTTTAGTAAAATTAAATTTCACTTAAATTTAATAAATAATTTTAAATGTATTATTAATTAATTTTGTTGATAATATAATTAAAAATACAAATATTAAAAAAATAAAAATGGATGCCTTGTAATGAATGTCTTAATAATGCAACTCAAATTATAAAAATAAAACAAATATTTAAATATATAATGGGCAAATTAGTAATTTCAACTCAATTTAATAGATTATAATAAAGAAATCTAACAGAGGGCATATAGTTCACCGTGTCAAATGCCAAGAGGTAATTAATTGACTTTTACAAATACTAGACATATTAGTTAGTTTGGTCAAACCTCAGGGGTAATAGTAATTTATTCTTTGGAAAAACCCTATTTTTGGTCCCTTAACTTTTTGAGTTTTTCCATTGAGTCCTTATATTTCAATTTTTCTCTATGTGATCCCTATATTTTATTTTCTTATACATTGAATCCTTGTATCTATGTGTTCAGTTCCTATATTTTTATGCTATATGTGTCCAATTCCTATATTTTAACATTATATCTAATTAAGTCCTTGTAAAATATATAATTGACTCCTTATATTTTTAAATTTTACTAAATAAATCCTTAAAAGTTTCATTTTTTTCTAGTTAAATCCTTATTTTTTACTTTTCTATCTTAATTATTAAAATCTTAAAAGACATATTCTTTTATTAATTTTTCCTCACATAGTTATAATATAGGTCATTTATTTATAATAAATTTATATTAATAAAATACTAAAAGTTAACTTTAAAATATTTATAATAGAAATCAAAATTAAAAATATATGAAAAATATTTTTTATCTATTTTGATTCAAAATATTTTAATTATCATCAGCATTTATATACCTAATTAATAAATTTGTAATTTCATTAATTTTTTTTTCACTAAAGTAACCTAATAAAAATATTAAGAATCTAAATCATTATATTTTTAAATTATTTTCTTTTCTAATTTACCTTTTAAGTCATTTAATTATAATTTGAAATTGTTAATTTGATGAATTAAGACTTCTATATAAATCATTTACTTATAAAAATGTTAAATGATGTTATAAATATTTTCATATTTTTGCTAATTGATAGATAAATTTAATAAATAAAAGCATTTGTATCTTAATTATATGCATGAATTATTATAGCTTTAACATCACATGAATTATTAAATATTTAGTTAAAAATTTTGGTTAATACAATTTTTTATTTATTAAATCTTTATATTTTAATTAATGATGGTCTAAAATTTAAATTTTTGTGTTCAGAAGTTGTATTAGTTACATATTTAATTAGAATTTTAAATTATTGAAATCACAAATTTATTAATTTGCTAATAACTAGCTAAAATATTTTTGAATAAAAAATATAAATTTTTTTTTCATTTATATATTTAAATTAAGTTTGTATTATATATATTTTCAAAAATCATACACAATTTTATTAATAGAAATTTATTAGAAATTGATAATCTATATTTTTAACTAGATATGAAATAAAAGAATATGCATTTTAAAATTTTAACAATCAACTTAAAAAATTTCAAATAAGGATTTGATTGACTAAAAATAAAAATTGTAAGGATTTGAGTAGTATAATTTCAAAATATAGGGATTCAATTATATATTTTGTAAGTACTAAATTTGATATAGTATTAAATATAGGAACTGAAATTTTGACGAAGGGATTCAATATATAAGAAAATAAAAGTATAAGGAATCAATGAAGAAAGAAATAAAAGTACAGGGATCACATAGAGCAAAATTGAAATAAAGGAACTCAATGAAAAAAACTTGAAAAATTAAGGGACCAAAAATAGGGTTCTTCCTTTGATTTTTTTCCTTGTTTCGTTTATGCATGGGAATGGTTGTAAATCGCCATCCGGATGGAGAGCATAATATAAGGTCAAAAAAAGTGAGAGCAAATCATAAAGTGAGTGGTGTGAGTAGTGTAAGACAGCAATTGTAATTGTATGAGTGATGAGTGTGTGTCATGAGTGGTGCAAGAAAAAGTGAGGTGGGTAGTAGTGATAAAATAATTTTTTTTTTGGAATAGTGAATTCATTTTTTAGTGAAAATATTTTCTTATTCACTATTTATTGTCCCATTTTTTACTTACTATTTTATTATTTTATACACTTAAATTCGACAAAGTGGTATATGAGCCGTGATTGTAATTTTTCTTGAAATTCTAAGTATGCTTTGTGGTTGCAATTTTGATTGATCTTCCATATCAAAAAATTTTTTTTGAGAATTTTTAATTTACGATAGGGGGAGATTTTGCACTTGCACAGTTTGGAACTATGAAGCTCATTGGTTAGGAACCACACTTGATTGGTGAAACGTGAGGTTGCTAAATCTAAGTCACTATAGTAGAATCTAGTAATATCATTTTTATTAAAAAAAATTAAATAATAGTGACTATAGCATGTAGAGGACTTACATGGAGTCATACTTGCAAGGTCAAGATCTCTGGGATAGAGACTACACCACCACCACCAAATGATAATAGCAATCTCAGAAAATGGAGAATTAAAGTTGGGAAAGACATGTTCACCATCAAAACAACCATTAAAAAGGAAATGATGGAACATATTAGAAATGCTACAACACCAAAAGAAGCTTGGGATTCTCTTGCTCTATGGTTCTCAAAAAGGAATGATGCCAGAATTTAACTGTTGGAAAATGAATTAATGTCTATCTCATAAAAAGATATGATAACTAGTCAGTATTTTTCCAAAGTAAAGTCTTTATGTCAAGAAATTGTTGAGTTGGATGAGGCATCCAGAATATCTGATTGATTCTCACAAGCATACAAGTTCATCAAGTAATATATAATAAGTACAAGTCAATCCCACGAGGATTAAATGTCTATCCAATTATTAATTCAATTTTTAACTTGTTTAATAATCAAATATTAAGTGAATTATAATTACCAAATTTTAATAGCCAAAATGAAACTAAATAATAAAATTAATTAATTTAAATTTTAACAAGTGAATAAATTTTAACAAGCAAATGATACAATAATGTTAGAGATCATGTCACTATATTTTAATTAAGCTGATCACAAGAAATTTCTTCTTTCTATTATAGTTCCTGGGGTTTTAAAGGTAGTAAATAATCTTTCTCAAGTAAAACTTACTTCATTTATTTCTATCAATTGAAAAGTCTTTAACTAATTCTCAATAAATTAAAACCTAATCAAATTTAGTAAATAAATCATAAAGCACATCCAATTGAAATTAAAATAATTTAAGCTATCTCTAGACTTAAATCAAATCAACAAGCATTCATACTTCTATTAAGATTAATATTTCTCAATAATTAACCTTAATTAAAAATCACTTATGAATGGTCAAATCATAAACCATTAAGCTTAATGCAATTTAAAAGAAAAACTAATATATGAATCAACTTAAATTAAAATAACTTTAACAATCCCTAACATAAATAAATTTAGCTAGACATCACAACCATAATATCTTGAAAATGCAATAAAGAAATATATTCAAAACTAAGGAGAAAAGAATGAGGAAAAGAAAATAAAACTCTTTTATTTAAGCTCTTTTCCCATAATCTCCTTATGCTCATTTGCATCCTATTACTTATTCTCTACTTCTTTTAGTATTATGTTGCATTTTAAACCTATAAGCGCACGGTTATGGTTATAGTAGAAAGATATCATTCTCTCAGAGACTGTATATTGATTACTAACAATTTTTACCTATGATCTCAGCTAGTAAATTAAATAATTCAGTAAGGTTTAAAAATTTAAATAACATAAATATAATTAAAAGTGAAATCAAATAGTTGTAAACATAGAGCCTAGGTTTAGTTTTGCTTTCCAATCCAATCATGAACACATTAATAAACAAAAGACATTGATTTCAGTTAAGGGTAATTATTTTAAAATACCTAAAAACTCTCTCGAGTTCAATTACGCATGTTAAGATTAAAGTTTAACCTACTCTCGTGATTAAGAAGTTAATCAAAACTCATTAAGTTCCTTAAAAATTATTGGTTTACCACCGTAGACCTCTACCTACAGTCATGGTTCCCCGAAGAGCTCGCCTACTGTCGTAGTCGAGTGATCTAAGTTTTAAGTGTCTTAAGCTAATGAATTCCCCTAACTTTCATTGGCAAATTCATTCATAAACATGCAATCAACAGGCCTGGAATGATAATAAGATAAATATTGCAACATAAAGAATTAATTGAAATTCAAATTAAATATAAAAACTTGTGTTCAAATCATGTCATGGAATAACTACTCCTAACTAAGACTCTGAAAGAAAACTTAGCCACTCATGGCTATGATGAAACCCATAATAAAAAATCAAGAAAACAAAAAAATGAAGGATAGAAAAGAGAATAAAAATAAGCTCTTCATCTTTTACGATTTTTATCTAGTCATCTTCTAATCTTTGCATCCTCCCCCTATCTAAAAAAGGTGTTCATTCTTTAGATAGTGCTAGGGTATGAAAAGAGTCCTTGTTGGCTTTTAATTCCTTCTAATTTTCAAAATAGGAAAAACTTTTGCCTTAGTGATATAGCTTCGGAACACGACCGTGCTTAATTTAGATAAAACTATGGCTTTACTTAGTGTATAACATGGCATCTAACATGGGCAAGTTCATTAACCTTGCTTCATTTTGGATCACAATTCTTCACTCATATGGCATGTACATGCTGTGACATCGCTCATGGTGCAAATGGCTTCTTTATGGCTCTTGCATGGCTTGGTCATGGCTTTCCCTTTTTGATGTTCTATCACACGGTATATGCATGCCATGTTATGTAAAGATATGTCAACTGCTTTGCATTCTGGGGCCCACTAGATCACAAAAACTAATTAAAACTTCCAAAATATACAATATATAATAAGAATCATAAATAAGTACTAACTCAAAAAATTACTTAAATTAATTTATTCCTTATTTAGAATTTATTAAAATTCAACTCTAAGATACGTAAATAATAGACATATCAAATTCCCCTACGCTAAAACTTTGCTTGTCCTCAAACAAAAACCAAATTTTAAAAATATTAAACTCAAATCATAGTTAGGGGCATACAGCTTCTAAGACATTAAATCTTGATAACATCGAGATCGAAACATATTTACTAAAGAAGATAGTTAGACAATATCACAATATATATGAATAATTTACTAGTTATAACCTAAGCATAAAACCCTTTTGAAATCAAGTGAGCATAAATTTAGAAAAGAAAACATTAAGCATTACAATTTTTTTTAATGTAGTGAATGCGTTTTATGCTCCATTTCATAATTTTTATTTTTCTCCCTATTCAAAGCTTTACAATCTAAGTGATCCCCCGCTATTCTTGTATTACTAAGCGTGGATACTATTAAGTGTGTCCCATGGATACTCACACCCTAATCAAGGCATTAGAGTAGATTTAGAGAGTATAAGATTTAAATATAGATATTGCTCTTACTTAAAGAATGAAAGAGATTTTTTTCTTTTTTTTAACTGAAATTCAAAATGAAATCCTTCCTAAAATCATGCACAATTTTAATTGTCAGGATCATCCTTAGATTACAAGAACTAAATTCTACATAAATAAAGAATATGTATAACTATCTTAAATAATAAACTATTTGATGGTTCGATAATTAAATCAAGAGATAAACTTATACATTGATATATTCCCAAGTGTGACAAAGTATCAAAAGCAAATTTAAAACAATTTAGGATAAACAAATCATTAATAAGGGGAAACTAGTTGAGAATTAATAAACTCTAAATAATATAATTATAATTTTTTTTTGCAACACAAAAATCAACAAGTTAACTAAAGCATGCAAAAATAAACAAAACAACCAAAGCACCCCCCCACACTATCCATGGCATTGTCCTTAATGACAATTGAAAATATAAATGATAAAAGGAATAACAAAAAGGAAAAGTAGAAGAAGGGTACTACCTTAAAATTGTGCATTCATCCGAAAAAGAGCAAAGCTTAGAAAACTCTAAAAAATAAATAGAAACTAAAAATAATAAAATATAAAATATTGGAAAAGAAAATGACAGAAAAAGAATAAAATCATAAAACATAAAACATAATTATAAACAAAAAGGAAAGTCAATCATCCATTGGAGCAAAATCATCTTAGGCAACAACAAAGTCATCCAACGGATCTGTGTCTTTATCATCAGGTAATTCCTCAATAGCAGTAGTAGAGGTAGAACTAGGGAAGACAGATCATGGTGGAAGAGGTATGCCCTAAGCCTGACATAAGCTTGAGAGACTATCAACCACCCAGTGCATAAGCTCCATATGATATTGAAGAGTAACCTCAAAATGTGGAGAGTAAGAATATGAGGAAGGTCCGGTAATGTGGGGGGCTTATGGCAGTGGAGATGCATGAGGATGTATCTGTTGTGGCTTGTCGGCACCCATCTCAACAAGATTATAAGTCAAAATATATCGACCATCCCTAACTGTGACCACTTTAATCTTTTTCATAACTGTGATATTTAAAGGCAGTATGGTGCAAAGTGGTGTCAGGTTAGTGAGGGAGTAAAAAACCTGTAGATTTCTAGCAAGCCTAGTGTTATACGATCCCCCATATAAAGCTCCCTTAGTTTTTCTAGACATACCATCCATATAGAAGGCAAACACTATCCCAAATGAGACACTATACCCTGAATAAAACAACAGAGATAAAATAAATATGTAAGTGTGACACACCCAGTGCTCTCCCTAAGTCCATAAATAGTGCCAACTATGAGGTGCTGCAAGTATCACAATTCAGGTCGGGCTATATTAGTTCTTTTGCTAACTCTAAGGTTATAGGTTTATTGGGCGGCACCTTTGTGTATAATCTCTCTCCAAAACTAATGATAGTTTATGGGTTCAAGGAGATAGTGTGCATTGTCAAGTGCACCACTAGTGACATACACAACATCATAAAAACCACAGTGTATAGAAAATTCATTCAAAGAGAAAGAGAATCATTTGCCTCCTAATTGAAATAGCATTGCATTTTTCTTATAAAAATCATCAGGGTTACTAGAGTTAAATAAGAAAGTGGATAAAAACTCCAAGAATAACTCATGGAAAATAGGCTCCTCAATTCTCACAAAATCTTCCCACTTAGAGTTATCAATCATGCCTAATATAGATTCATTCAAACCTATAATAACAAGATCCCCTAGTATAATGTAATAGGAAGGGTGGATAGGGTATCATATGCCTTTTTAAATTTAGGATTTATGAAATGAAGAAGGGGGTGAGACATACCATATTGATTCCCCTGATCATGACATGAGGAAGTTAAGGCGGTGGGTGGTGGCGCACTCATTTGAGAGGGGCGAGATGATGGAGGGGAAGATGTGGTACGGGTCTGCTTCTTGGATGTTAATGGTGTCTTCTTAGATGCCTTGGATTTCCCCATGTGGAGAGAATGTAGAGAATAAAAAGGAAAATAAAAAGTGTAGTGATTAGAGGGAAAAATAGGGAAGAAGAGTGGGTGGTCAAGTCAAAGAAAATGAGACAAGGGAGAGAAATTTAGGAGAGAATAGTGTAGGAGAAAGAGAATGGCAAAGGAAAAAATTAGAATGGGGCTAGGTTTAAAGAAGTGGGTGTTTATATAGAGGGTAAGGAACATGGTTTTAGGGACATGGTTTGGGAAAACCGTGTTAGGAGGTGCAACATAGGGAAGTGAATGTCATAGGCTTCTATACCGTGCTTGGAGACAGTGTTGTCTAGGGAATGACATGACATGCATATTGTGTTTCCATGTCGTGTCATATACTAGATGAATTTTGAATTTTGAACATGACATGGAGGGAGGATAGCACGACATGTCCATGTCGTGCTATGTGTTTCATGACGTGGCATCATGTCGTGTTATTCTTATCGTTTTAGGGCTTGATAACATGGCATGATGCCATGTTATTAAGGCCGTGGGAGAATGTCATAACATGACATCATGCCGTGTCATGACATGCCATGTTAAGGTATTAACACGACTTCATACCATGCTTAGAATGTGTGTGTGACACGACATTCTTTGGGTAACAACATTCTTAGGGTAGCGACATGACGTGGTGGATGCCGTGTGAGTGCTCAATATTTGACATGGCATAGCAATGCCATGCTACATTCTAAGTGTGAGTTCAAAGATTTAACATGACATAATGATGCTATATGATTAACCCATGATGCAATCTGTGTCTTGTGTAGTTTTAAGACATGGTGTGAAAATGCCATGTCAACATGTAAAAATTTATCTATTTTAAGTTGAAATTGCATACCTGGACACGGCCTACTGCACAACCATGCAATTCCCTATGTGACTATGTAGACTTTCTCCTTAAAGTGATAGCTCTTTATAATGATTGAATTATTTATACTATAGAGAAATTAAATAAATTAATAAAAACAAACACAAAAGGACAGAAAGAAGGAAAAGGAAAAAATGACTGGGTTGCCTACCAATTAGTGCTTTTTTAAAGTCTTTAGCTCAACCATTATGTGATGAACTCAAGCTGGGTTTACGAGTGTACAAGAGACACTCTTTAAGCAAGCTTCATCTGCTAAGTAAGGTTTGAGGCATTTCCTGTTAACTTTGAAGGTTTCATTTGCCTTATTGAAAAGCTCTACTGCTTTATCAGGGAAGATTTACTTAATTTTGAAAGGTTTAGACCATCGAGACTTGAGTTTCCCTAGGAATAGTTTTAGTCTAGAGTTAAATAGCAACATTAAATCCCCTTCTTGGAACTCTCTCTTCTATAAATGTTTATCATGCCACCTCTTGGTTCTTTCCTTGTAGATTTTAGCATTCTCATAGGCATCAATACGAAACTCTTCAAGTTCGTTCAATTGAAGGAGCCTTTTTGCACTAGCTTTTGCTAAATAAAAATTTAGAAACCTTGTAGCCCATAATGCTTTATGTTCTAGCTCAATCGGGAGATGACATGATTTCCTAAAAACCAGCCAAAATGGTGAAGTCCCAATTGGAGTTTTGAAAGCAGTTCAATATGCCCATAACGCATCATCTAATTGAATGGACCAATCCTTTCTCCAGGCATTCACTATCTTCTCCAATATAGTCTTCAATTCTCTATTTAAGATTTCTAATTGTCAACCAGTTTAGGGATGGTAGGGTGTGGCCACTTTTTGTTTTACTCAATATTTTGCCAGGAGATTCCTAAATTGGCAATTGCAAAAGTGAGAACTACCATCACTAATGATAGCCCATGGAGTCCCAAAATGAGTGAAGATATTTCTATGAAGGAACTTGGTGACCATTTTGGCATCATTGGTTGGTAAGGCAATTACTTCAACCCACTTAGATATGTAATCAACTCCAACCAAAATGTACTTATTTCTAAAGGAGTTTAGGAATGGTCCTATAAAGTTAATCCCCATACATCAAAAAGCTTAATCTCCATGACGTTTATGAGTGGCATTTCATTATGACGACCTATGTTCCCTATTCTTTGACAATAATCACACTTAAGCATGAACTCTCTTGCATCTCTAAAAAGAGAAGGTTAGAAAAAACCACTTTGGAGCAGTTAGTAGTTGTCTTAGTTGAACTTGCATGTCCCTCATACTCAAGAGAATGATAATGAGTGAGAATATTTAATACTTCTTTAGATGGAATGCACCTCCTTATTATCCCATCTCCATACCTTTTATAAAGGTAGGGCTCATCCTAAAAATAGTGCTTCACATCCTAAAAGAATTTCTTCTTTTAGTGATAGTTTAAATCTAGGGGGAGAACTCCACATGCTAAGTAATTGACAAAATCAACATACTAAGAATTACTATTTTGAATTTTCATGAGTTGTTTGCCTAGAAGTTCATCAAAAATAGAGAGGGGATCTAAATTTGGAGTGTGTTCAACGTGAGACAAGTGATATGCTACTAAATTTTTTGTCCTTTAGCGATCTCATATCTCCAAATCAAATTCTTTTAATAAAAGGATCCAATGAATGAGTATTGGCTTGGCATCCTTCTTCACCATGATGTATTCAAGGGTTTAATGATTAGTGTAAACAATCATCTTGCTTCCAACCAAACAAGAATAAAATTTTTCCATTGCATGCACCACTACTAAGAATTCCTTTTCAGTTGTTGCATAGTTGATTTGAGCTTCCTCACGAGTGTGACTGATATAGTAAATGGCATGGGCTGTTTCTCTTTGCTTTATCCCAATACAACCCCAACTGCATAGTCACTCACATCATACATAATTTCTAATGGGAGACTCCAATCCAAAGGTTGTAACATAGGTAATGTGATCAAGGCCCCCTTCAACCTGTGAAAAGCATCAAGGCATAAATTATAAAATTCAAAAGGGACATCTCTAGCAAGCAAATTAGACAAAGGTTTTGAAATTTTGGAAAAATCCTTAATAAATTGATGATAAAACCCAGAATGGCCAAGGAAACTTCTTACTCCTTTAATAGAGGTTGGAGAAGGAAGTCTTTCGATCACTTCAATCCTAGCTTTATCAACTTCAATTCCATTCTTAGACACGATATGTCCAATCACCACTCCTTTGGTCACCGTAAAATGGCATTTCTCCTAATTTAGCACTAAATTAGTCTCCTCACTGTGCTGTAATACTTTAGAAAAGTTATCCAAACATGCATCAAATGATGAACCATACACAGAAAAATTATCCATAAAAACCTCCATTACATCCTCAATAAAATCAAAGAATACAGACATCATGCATCTTTGAAAAGTAGCAAGTGCATTACACAACCCAAAAGTCATTCTCATATATGCTTATGTTCCATAAGGACATGTGAATGTGGTTTTCTCCTGGTCATCAGAATGGATGGGAATCTGGAAGAAACCTGAATAACCATCTAAATAGCAGAAGAATGAATGATTTGCAAGTGTTTCCAAAAGTTGGTCAATGAAGGGTAAGGGAAAGTGATCTTTCAGAGTGGCTTTATTCAATTTCCTATATTCGATGCACATGCGCCAACCTATGATAGATATAGTAGGAATTAATTCATTATTTTCATTCTTCACTATAGTCATACTCCCTTTCTTAAGGACAACATGAATAGGGCTAACCCAATTACTATTCGAAATAGGATAAATAATCACTGCGTCTAATAATTTCATTATTTCCTTCTTTATAACCTCCTTTATGATGGGGCTTAACCTTCTGTGGTTCTCGATGGAAGGTTTGAAACCCTCTTTCATATGAATCCTATGCATGTAAATAGAAGGACTAATCCCCTTAAGGTCATCTATAGTGTAGCCTATGATTTTTCTATGAGGCCTAACACTCCTAAGCAACTTGTCAACTTATTCATCATTAAATTTAGCATTTACAATAATTGAGTAAGTAGAATTAAGGCCAAGAAATGTGTATTTGAAATATGAAGGGAGAGTTTTAAGTTCTACCTCAGGTACTCTCTCTTCCTTCATTTTGCTAACATAATTAATATTTGAGGGTAAAGGGTCATACCTTGATAATTCCAATTTGTTTAGCTCAGTATTAGCTTTAAGAGAATAATTATACATTACCACTTCTTGATCTACATCATCCTCTTTTGCATTATGGACCAAACAAGCTTCAAGAGGGTCTTAAGTGAGTTATTTTTCAAAGACTCCTTGCACACAACTCTCTATTACATCCACACGAAAACATAACCCCATTATTGGGGTTTGCTTTGCCATCTTAAAAATATCAAACTCCACTTTGTCATCTCTAATTTCAAGCAAGATTTTGCCTCTTTTAACATCTATGATTACACTAGTGGTGGTAAGGAAAGGATGTCCCAAAATTATGGGGATTTGATTGTCTTCTTCTATCTCAAGAATGAAGAAATCACCTAGCGTATAGTAATCTCCAACCTTGATAGGTACATCTTCAAGAATTCCATAGGGATAAATAATGGACCTATCCACAAGTTGCAACGATAGTGTCATAGGTTGGGGTTCACCAATATTTAGGTGCCTACAAAAAAAAGGTATTATGCTCACACTTCACCTAAATCACATAAAGACTTACTAATAAATTCATTCCCAATGGTGCAAGGAATGGTAATACTCCCTTGGTCCTTAAGCTTTTATGGAAGCTTATTCTAAATTACAACATTATACTCCTCATTGATGGAATGGTCTCATGATCTTCCCACTTCCATTTTTGTGACATGATATCTTTAAGAAACTTAGAGTAGGTGGGCATGGTGGTGATGATATCCAAAAGAGGTATGTTGAGTTTGAGTTATTAGAATGACCTCATGAACATTTCAAACTGCTTATCCAATTTAGATTTTTATTACCTTTGATGAAAAGGCAATGGTGGAGTCTTCAGAGGAGTCTCCTTTTTCTCTTCCTCCTTTTCTTTAATCATCTCAATTTTTGAGTTTTCCATATAAGTTTCTTGATTAATCCCTTTGTCTTGCCTTTTAGCTTCAACCTCAGACAATTGCTTTCCACTCCTAAGCATTATTGCCTTTACTTGTTCTTTAGGGTGCTCAAATTAACTAGGCAACATGCCACTTTGTCTTGAGCTTGAGGCTTGGGATGCAATTTGATTTTCTAACATCTTGTTATAAGCAAAAAGCTAGCTCATGTGAGAAGTTAGATTCTTAATGGCTTCCTTTTGCTCCTCCTAGTCCTTTAAGAATTTCTTTATCATGCTTTCTAAATTAGGCTAGCTTTCTTATTATTGATGGAATGTATTCTTGTGTTGGAAACCTAGGGGTGGCTTCTTAAATCCTTAGTTGGTGTTAATGCTCCTCCTTAATTTGACCACGAAAAATTAGGATGGTTACGCCAACTTGGGTTATAGGTGTTAGAGTAGGGATTCCATTGATTCCTTTGGTAATTATTGAGTGCGTTTAACTGCTCAATAGAGGGATCTTGAGAAAAACCTCCCTAAAACTCAACAATTGAATGTCCTCCTCCATAATTCTCATAGGAATAGATAGCCATGGGATTGGATACTTTAGTGGATGCCTCCAACTTTTTGGTAAGTAAATCAATCTTCACATTAAGGAGATTCCAACTATCCACTTTATGCATTCCTACAACTTTCTTTGGTGCACTTCTTTCGCCATGCCATCGGTAATTGTTGGATGCCATGGTCTTAAGAAGATTATAAACATCCTCAAGTGTCTTACTCATGAATGAGACTTGGTCAGTTGCATCAATAGTGATCCTCATTAGCTCTATCAGGCCTTGGTAGAAGGTTTGAATGAGTAGCCACTATGGAACTACATGATGAGAACATTGATGCTACAAATCTTTAAACCGCTCCCATGCTTCATATATGGATTCACCATGATGTTGGGTGAAACTTGTAATCTTTTGTCTGAATTTTGCTATCTTGCCTGGTGGAAAATATTTTCCCAGGAATGTCCTTTATAACATATCCTATGAAGTGATTGATGTGGCACTAAAGAGTGCAACCAAAGCTTAGCCTTATCCCGCAAAGAGAAAGAGAATAATCTAAGCTTTATCACATAAGGATTAACCCCATTCATCTTAAATGTGTCACATATCTCCAAAAACTGGGCTAGATGAGCATTAGGATCCTCGCTTGGGAGACCTCCAAATTGGAATTGTAAGATCTTCTAGATTATTGTACGTTTAATCTCAAATATGTTGGCTTCAATAGTTGGCTTGACAATACTGTTATAGGTATCTCCTAGATTAGGCATTGTATACTCTTAAAGAGCGCAATTCCTACCCAAAGGTGGTGGTGATAGATCTTCAACCATCTTTTGCATGTCTTTTTCATGCTTTTCCTTTCAGTTTTATTTGCACTTTTTCTCGATTTTAGGGTTGATCTTTTCTAAGTTCGTCCCCTTAGATCGAGTGTTCATAAACTAGCAAAAGTTACCTAAAAAATCAATTAGCAAATTAAATTAAAATAAAAAATACTAGTCTAAGAAAAGCAAAAATTAAATTAATATCAATATTGCCAGTCCCCAGCAATGACACTAAAAACTTATTGCGTTTTAAACCTATAAGTGCACGATTGTGGTTACAGTAGAAAGATATCATTCCCTTAGAGACTGTATATTGATTACTAACAATTTTTACCTATGATCTCTGCTAGTAAATTGAATAATTCATCAAGGTTTAAAAATTTAAATAACAAAATATAATTAAAAGTGAAATCAAATATTTATAAACATAGAGCCAAGGTTTAGTTTCACTATTCCACTCCAATCATGAACACATTAACAAACAAAAGATAATGATTTTAGTTAAGGGTAATTGTTCTAAAATACCTAAAGACTCTCTCAAGTTCAATTAAGCATGTTAAGATTAAAGTTTAACCTACTCTCATGAGTAATAAGTTAATCAAAACTCATTAAGTTCCTTAACAATTATTGGCTTACCACCATAAACCTTTGCCTCTAGTCATGGTTCCCCAAAGAGCTTGCCTACTCTCATGGTCGAGTGATTTAAGTTCTAAATGTGTTAAGATAATGAATTCCCTTAACTCTCATTGGAAAATTCACCCATAAACATGCAATCAAATAGGCCTAGAATGATAATAAAATAAATATTATAACATAAAGAATTAACTAAAATTCAAATTAAATATAAAAATTTGTGTTCAAATCATGTCATGGAATAGCTACTACCAACCAAGACTCTGAAAGAAAACTTGGCCACTCATGGCTATGATGAAACCCACAATCAAAAATCAAGAAAAAAAAAGATGAAGGACGGAAAAGAGAATAAAAATAAGCTCTTCATCTTTTGCGATTTCTGTCTAGTTGCCTTCTAATTTCTACGTCCTCCCCCTATCTAAAAAAGGTGTTCATTCATTTTATAGTGCTAGGGTATGAAAGGAATCCTTGTTTAATTTAATTCCATCTAATTTTTAAAATAGGAAAAACTTTTGCCTTAGTGACATAGCTTTGAAACATGGTCGTGCTTAATTTAGATAAAACTGTGGATTTACTCAGCATACAGCTCGACATTTAACATGGGCAAGTTCATTAGCCATGCTTCATTATATATCAGAATTCTTCCCTCACCCAGTATGTGCATGTCGTGATGTCGCTCATGGTGTAGATGGCTTCTTTATGGCTCACGCATGGCTTGGACATGGCTTTCCCTTTTTGATGTTCTATCATATAACATATGCATGCCATGTTATATAAAGATATGTCAACTCCTTTGCATTTTAGGGCCCACTATACGTAAATTACAAAAACTAATTAAAACTTAAATAAAACTTCCAAAATATACAATACATAATAAGAATCTTAAATAAATACTAACTCATACACAATTTCCTAATTAAACCCAAAAAATACTAACTCATACAAAAAATTATTTAAATTAATTTATTCCTTATTTAGAATTTATTAAAATTCAATTCTAAGATACGTAAATAATAAACATTTCATCTTGCTTTTATAACATTCCTTTCCAGTAATGACTTCCTCTCCCTCGAGTAATGTCTTCTCCTCCTCTTTTATAACAATTACTCTCATAATTTATTTATTTTTCTTCTTTTTTTTTCTTTTTCTTTTATAATTATGTCTTCTATATTATTGCATGTCTTCCATCACTGGATCAAGAGCAATTAAACTTTATAGTGTGTGTGTGTGTGTGTGTATGTTTGTGTGTGTGTGTGTGTGTGAGTGTGTGTGTGTGTGTGTGTGTATTATGTATATATATATATATATATATATATATATATCATAATAAAAAAAATTACACAAAGAAATAAATGATAAAAAAAGTAAAAATAAAATAAAATAACAATTCTAATAAAAATAAAATGATAAACACCATAAACATACACCAAACCAACCTGAAAAATATTACACTTAACACATAATCAAATACCCCCAAACTTTGTTTCTTCCTTGTCCTCTAGTAAGAAAATGAGAACAATACATATCAATAACATGAACTTATCACATTAATCAATTTTGACTTGACTAATTAAAAACATTTTCACTTTATATAAGATTTAAGTTATAAAAACAAAACAAGTAGCTCATGATCAAGAACATATATAAAAATTATTGAGTGGAAAGCAAACTCTCTCGTTGAATATAAAAATGTGCATAAATAAAGATTCACAAAGAAAAAAATGAGCAAGACAACTCTTTTACTAGAATTACCTTTACAAGACACAAAGAGGATTTTTTTTTTAATTTTAATTTGCTTGTGGACATTTCTATTGTCATAATTCTCTCACCTTTCCTATGCTACTCAGCTTGGAACCCTTCGAAAGGTCCTTTTAAGGTACTTGTACTCTTGCATTGAAGTAAAGAAGCATCTATAAATTTGAATAAGAAATTTCAGATCCCTTCCATAGCAAATGTTTCTTTAATATATAAATATCAATTTCAAGTAATTCCAATGACTCAAGCTATCCAACCTACAACTTCTCTAATTCCTCTTAAATTATGTACATTTACATGTTAAAAAAGAGAGTAAGAATTAGATTCATTAAAGTATAAAAATATGTTTTTAACCATAAATTGCTCATAATGCTTAGAAATGTCAAATAAAACATTAAATAGAAATTAAATAAATTAATCAAGAAAACTATAGCAATGTAACAAGCTCACAAGATTGATAAGCTACAAGCATCAAAGTTATAGGGAGAATTGATTATATTTCTACTATATGCATGAATATAATGCACTAAAACATAATAAAATAAATTGAGATAAATAATGCAAAATAAAACACATGAATTTCTAATATGAAACATTAAAGCAACATTAAAAAGAAAATTAAAGAAATAACTAAATAAAGAAATTGAAAAACTCCTTTAAGATGGTGATTTTGGTGAAGTTGGAGGTGTTGGTAAAGGTACTTCTAAACCCAATAATTTGATGCATTGGAGAAGCTTGTAATTATGGTAGCCAATTTCTTTTTTTAGAAAATCAAGTTGATAATCTAGCTAATCATATTGGTCATTGATCTTCTTCTCCATTGCTTCAAACTTATCATCCATTTTCTTTTCTATGGCTCTTAATTTTTCCAAGACTCTTTGCTAACCATTGTTGTCATTCGTAGTAGAATTGTCTTTATCTTTATTAGTATTGTCCTCTAGAATGGGAATTGTTACTCAATCTTCTAATGTACATCTTAAATGATATCATTTATGAGTATCTAGTGCCTACAACTCATCTTGACCTGTAATAATCTTAGCACGAGACAGAAGCTAATAGTGCAATATGCTCGCTTCTACAAGGAACATGTTAGTAGTATATGGATTGAAAGCACCAAAATGCAAAGCAAGATAGGTGACTATATGACCTATAGAAATAGTAGTACGAGATGATTTCACAATATTCCATAAACTATAAAATATAAAATAGGTGATAAAGATTTTAGTTTTGGAATGCATACACCATAATATGAATAACTCTAGGGGTTAACACTTTATTTCCTACAATTTTCCTAAAAATTACATAGCATATAAATTTATGAATGATTAAATACTAATGATCGGTAATTAACCTATTTAGTGTAATATGTGCACTCTTAAAATCATTCTCCCTTGAAATTTGATGCCAAAAAGCCTTAGGATCATAATTTTTAGGGGGGTGATAAATGTCATTCTTAGGAAAACCAAACACTTGATGTAAGATTTCATAATTAACATGATAATCTTTACCAAACAATCTAAAACCCAAATGCTTATCACTCTCTTCAATCAAATGCAAATTGGTAAAGAACATAAGTGTGATTTCTCTATAGGTGTCAAATGGTGTAGAAACAAACTTAGACCACGACCCTAATCTACCACATAATCTATATTTATCATCCTTAATGCCCAATTTACTCAAAATATCCTTCTGAAAATATTTTCTAGTGGAAATTGTTCTTGAGGCAAGCATTGCATACCTTTTACCCTCTTTATGATTTTTGATAGGAAATGGAGCACTATACTCTTAAGCAAGGTCAATTACCTCTTCATCTTCAACTACATGCTTCCCATTGCTTGTGCCTTCCATGGAATTCCTAGCTCTCTTTGCTGCATTTTTGGTTCTTAGCATTGTGAAGGAGAGAAAGTAAAATGACATTGAAAGAAATTATGGTGAGAAAATTAAATGATGAAGTAAAGAATGAAATTGAAAAGATTTTAAAGGGAAAGAAGCAATTTAAAAAAGAAAATGAAAATGATGGGAGAATGAGAATAAGAAGAGGGAAAATTGAAGGGACTATGGATTTGAAAGGAAAAGGAAAGGAAAGTGGGAAAAAGAACGTGAATAATAAGAAAAGGAAGATGCTAGGTTTTTTTTTTTACAATATTGCAATAGCAGCTGGCCTTTAGTGGTGACAATGCAGTAGAGGGGCTTGAGAACTTAGTAGGGATGTAATAGCAGCTGAGCTACTATGGTGACATAATTTTGGTCTTACATAAATAAAGTTTAATTAATTATTTTTCTGTCAAACCGGAAAGAAAACACAAACACACTTATTAAACTTATTAAGAATTCCAAGACACCATAAAAACATGTCATATAAAGAAAATAAATAATAATAAAAATTAAAAATAAAATAATGAAATGAAATAAAATGCTAATTTTAGGTCTATAGCATGGCCAAAACTAGAATTGTTCACTGAGGCTATGAAGGAAAAGAGTTTCCTTCTCATTAGGCATAAATCCTCATAGATACGATTTGTACCTCTATCCATTTACTTAAAAACACTCTCCCTTAGAATTGATGAGTTTAAGTGCACCATAAGAGAAGACTTGTTACAACTTTAATGGACCACTCCACCTTGATCTTAATTTATCCAGAAACAACTTTAGTCTAGAATTGAATAAAAGAACAAGATTACAAAATTTGAATTCTTTCTTAAGAATATGAGCATCATGCCATTTTTTTGTTTTCTCTTTGAAAAGCTACATGTTCTTACATGATTAAAATTGAAACTCATCCAATTCATTGAGCTGTAATAAATATTTTTCACCTGCTACCTTTATATGAAAGTTAAGTGCCTTAATGGCCCAATAAGCTCGATGTTCAAGCTCCACCAACAAATGAAAAGCTTTCCCAAAAACTAATCAGTAAGGAGACATGCCAATATGAGTTTTAAATGTTGTGCGGTACATCCATAAAGCATCATCTAGTTTAGACACCCAATCTTTCCTCAAAGAGCCCATTGTTTTCTCTAAAATTTTCTTTATTTCCCTATTAGTGACCTGCACTTGACCACTAGTTTGAGGGTGATATGAGGTAGCAACTTTGTGGTGAACTCCGTACTTTTTGAGTAGTAACTCAAAGTGTTTATTACAAAAGTGTGAGCCTCCATCATTAATCACAACATGAGGTACTCTAAATCTGTTGAATAATTTTTTTAAAAATCTTATCACCAATTTAGCATCATTTGTAGGTGAAGGAATGGCTTCCACCCACTTAGAAATATAGCCTAACCAACCAAGATATATTGGTTCCCAAAAGATTATGGAAAGGGACCCATAAAATTCAATCCCCAAAAGTAAAAAATCTCCACTTCTTGAATTGATGTGAGTGGCATTTCATTCCTCTTAAAGATATTCCCATGTCTTTGACATTTATCATAGTGTTCCACATACTCCTTAGTATCTTTGAATAAAGTAGGCCAAAAGAACCCACTTTCCAACACCTTTATAATAGTTTTTGTTGCTCCAAAATGCCCACCATATACAGAATCATGACAATGAGACAAAATTTCCAACATTTCAATTTTAGGAACATGCCTCCTAATTAGTCTATCTTCATAAATCTTGTATAGAAATGGATCCTCGCACATATAATGCTTTACCTCATAGAGGAAATGCTTCCTTTGTTGATAGGAAAAATCTTGAGGCAGCACTCCACATGCTAAATAATTAGTGATATCTACAAACTATGGAGTACTAAAATGTTGGACTGCTAGTAATAAAGCATAAGGAAATTCATCATTGATATCCTCTTCTTACCTCACTTGTTCCCTTTAATCTAGACAAATGGTCAGTGATAACATTCTCAAAACCTCGATTGTCTTTCATATCCAAGTTAAACTCTTGTAAAAGTAACACTCATCAAATAAGACGTGGTTTTGCATCCTTATTAGCCAAGAGATATTTTATTGCTGCATGATAAGTGACAATAATAACCTCTAAACCAAGTAAGACCTAAATTTATTAACAGTAAAACTCACCACCATCATCTCTTTCTCGATTATGGTGTAGTTCAATTAAGCCTCTGCAAGAGTTCTGCTTGCATAATATATGACATAAAGCTTGTTTTCTTTCTTTTAACCAAACACCACCCCTATAGTATGGTCACTTCCATCACACATGATCTTAAAAGGAAGTGCCCAATTTAGAGGTGAAATAATTGGTGCTAAAACCAAAGCTTCCTTCAACCTATTAAAAGCATTTAGAAAATCATTATTAAAATCAAAAGGAGCATCTTTAACTAACAATTGGGTTAAAGGCTTGGTAATTAAAGAAATTTTTTTAATGAAATACCTATAAAAACCTGCATGTCCTAGAAATCCTCA
This sequence comes from Mallotus nudiflorus, assembly GCA_947683625.1. Classification (NCBI taxonomy): domain Eukaryota; kingdom Viridiplantae; phylum Streptophyta; class Magnoliopsida; order Malpighiales; family Euphorbiaceae; genus Mallotus; species Mallotus nudiflorus. The sequence continues at coordinate 646,334 of CANTUR010000589.1, read as the reverse complement.
AACTCCCTTAACTATTATTAGAAGTGGTATCTTCTCTATAATTTCTATTTTAGCTTGATCTACCTTAATCCCTATACTTAAAATTTTATGACTAAGAACTATCCCTTCCTCTAACATAAAATGACAATTTTCCTGATTAAGAACAAGGTTAGCCTCTTCACATCTTTTCAAAACCCTGTCAAGCTTAGGTAAACATAATTCAAAAGAATCACCAAAAATAAAAAAAATAATCCATAAATACCTCCATGATGTTCTTAATGAGATAAAAAAATTATTGTCATACATTTCTAAAAAGTAGCTGGTGCATTGCACAGTCTGAAAGGCATGCATCGGTAAGTAAATGTTCCATATGGGCATGTAAACATTATTTTTTCCTAGTTCTTTAGAAAAATAGAAATTTGGTTGTAATTTGAATAACCATCCAAGAAATAGTAGTATGCATGCCTTGCTATCCTCTTCAACATTTAGTCAATGAATAGGAGAGGAAAATGGTCCTTCCTTATGGCCGAGTTCAATTTTCAAAAATCAATACATACTCTCCACCCATCAGCCATCCTCTTTGAAATTAGCTCACTTGCTCCATTTTCCACAACAATCATTCCACTTTTCTTCAGTACACACTACACTGGGCTTACCCACTCACTATAAGAAATTAGGTAGGTAAAGCTTGCATCTAACAACTTGATAAACTCCTTTTTTTACTGCCTCTTTCATGTTTGGATTTAAGTGCCTTTGTCTCTTTATAATAGCTATACTCCCCTCTTCCATATGGATTCTATGCATAATAATTGAAGGACTAATCCTTTTTATATTTGAAATTTGCCACCCAATGGACTTTACCCTATTAATGATATGCACTAGGTCAATCATGTATGAACATGTTTTGACTTTATCATTTTATTAATAAAGAGGAATTTTTATTATCATTTTGTGTCATGATAATTACTTGAATAGTCAATCCTTACTAAGGTCTTCAAGTATGTGACTTGATAGTAAAACCCTTAGATTAAATATGAGTTCTATTCAAATTATCCCTAATCATAATAATGTATTAAGGCTAGTAGGTATTGATTGATGATTATGTTTTACTAATCATGAATATGAGATATTAAGTCAACTCATAAGTACTTATTTAATAAATAAAGTGCTGGATTGAACCATCATAAGAATACTATATAGATAATTATCATAAGTAATTATCGTCACAGTAATATTGGCTTAGTCCTCTGACCTTGAAATCACTATGGATTTCTAGATAACTATTTTGTATTTTGACACAATCTTACATTATCTTTAACCAGATGATAAACTACGTTGTTGTTGAGTAAGAAATGAGTTATGTGAGGAATGTGAGTGATTAAGAAGGAATTTATCCCTTATTTAATCTGATTAAGATATCTATTGGCCCATTGACAAGATAGACTGAGGAAAATGCATGGCCATGCTAAAGTAAATTGATAAAGAGTTATCATTCGCAGTCTACTTAGAATAAAAAATAATATGATTGAATTCTATAAGGATGACATAATCTATGCCTTATATTCAATTAAGATATCATGTAACAAAAGGACTAGAATATTCATTGTATATTAGGTTATGTCGGATTATTGACTTCATATAACTTGGGTAGTCATAATGCCTTGCTAGAGGCCACTTATGACTTATAGGCCAAAATAAAGATTTAAGGCCCACTATCAACGTCATGTAAACTTATAGGGTCTCACACTTTGAACAAGTCTAAAATGAATATGGATTTAACAAGCCCAAATAAGCTTTGTGGAAATAAATAAATAAAATATTTATTTATTTATTTAAGGTAAAGGTTATCTTAAATAAATAGAAAATTATTTCTGATTTAATTTTAAATAAAATCATAATAAGAATAAGTGAGAAATTACTAAAAGGTCGTTTGGTAAGTGAAACCTTAATTTAGAGGTCTATAAATATGTTATATTCTCTAAGGTTTTCCTCAATCATTATTCTGCCACTAAATTCATTTTTCTCACTTTTAGAAAATAAAACACAAAGTTCTTTTCATTCTTGATTTGTGAGAAATCAGGAGAAGGTGCTAGCACACAAACATTCATTTTTAATTAAGGGTTGTTCATGTGGACACATGTGGAGGAAATATTCTTTTAAAGACGTCTTAATCTAAATTGCCAAATTAAAAGCTCGAGGTAGGGTATCACCAGAGTGAACCTCCTCTCTCCCTTCTAGAAATCTTGCCCCTTCTACGTTTATGGTAAGATTTTGAAAACCTTAGAGTTAATCAATTGTTCAAATTACCTGGATCTCGGTTTGTGTTTGTAATTAAAATTTAATTTTTCCACTGCGTATGGAATCACAAAACCTAACACACCCTATTTCTCACTATTTCATATATCCTTTTCTTTTGTTCAATGGACATTTTATTCAAAATGATAATGGGTAAAATGTTTCCTTCCTATAAAAAGGTGTATCTTAAATGGGTAAGTAATAGTGTAAGCTTTAGCTTGGGTGGTTTTACAATAGATGGAGGAGTGGGGTTGTCACTACACACTAAAATTTTAGGTTTAACGAAGGTGATTTCTTATAAGGGTTCACTATCTACTTCACACTTTAGACTTTTATCAAGAATTTCTTTATTCAAATTCACTTCCCTCACACACTCATTTATAACTTATACTCTCATGCAAAATTCCTATTTTATTGGGTATTTCATCAACCTAAGCATCACAAATTCTACACTCCCATTACTAACCTTAAGAGTGATTTTCCCTTTATGAGCATCTATGATGACTCTCCCAGTATTTAAAAATTGTCTCCCAAGAATTAGAGGACACTTGCTATCTTCTTCAAAATCCAAAACTACAAAATCCACAGGAAAGTCAAATTTATCTACCTTAATAAAAACATCCTCAATGATCCCATATGGTTTCTTTGTAAAATGATCTATAATTTGTAAAGTCATGTTCATCTGGGTCAACTCACCAAGCTGCATTTTCCTAAAAAGAGAAAATGGCATAAGGTTAATACTTACGCTCAAATCACATAAACATCTAGGAAATTCTTAAGCACCAACTACACAAGGAAGAATAAAGCTCACCAAGTCTTTTAATTTAATTGGTATTTTATGAGTGATGATGGAACTACAGGTCTCTATTAATTCCACAGTCTGGTTGTCATCCTATCTCCTTTTATTGGTAATAAAATCCTTAAGATACTTGGCATATGTTAGCATCTCTACAAGAGCATCAGTAAAAGGAATATTAAGCATTTAAAAACTTATGAAACCTCTTTTCATTATTAGGCTTCTTCAATCTCTATAGAAAAGGCATCATTGTCTTATATTTCTGTGAATTTAGCATAGACAACTGCTCTTTTACATAACTATCCTATGCTTGTTGCTCCTTGCCTTTTTTAGAGTCATCATCACCATTCTGAATTTTCTTTTCTTGAGTCTCCACCACTTCTTTCTTAAGCTCATCTCCTGACCTTATCTCTTTGCCACTTCTAAGTGTAATTGCTTTCAACTGCTCCCTTGGATTTTATTTTGGTATTGCTTGGAGGATTCCCTTGATTTTATTTATGCTACTGCATTAGTAAGCTGACCTAATTGTACCTTAATATTATGAATTAAAATTGAATGTTTTTTAGCTATTTGATAAAATTTTTCTTCCATTCATTTCTAATTTTCATCTTGATGGCTCATTTTGTTTGACATAGCCTCTAAAAATTTATCTAAGTTATTTTCCATTGAGGCTGTACGATCTTAATGAGGTTGTTGAAAACCCAAAGGTTCTTACCTTATTATGTTATTCTGAAAGCCTTATGGAGCTAAATTGTTGTTATTATTCCAAGAAAAATTTCAATGATTTCTCCATCCTGGATTATAAGTGTTTGAGAATGGATTGTTACCCTGTTTTCCCTGAAATTGATTCCCAACAAAGTTGACTTGCTCTATGCTTGAATCTCCATAAACATCATCGTTGCCATATCCATATTCTCCAACTGAGGGCCCTACCATATTACATTTTTCACATGGGAGCTATGAAGTTGTTGCACCCACTATATTTCTATGGTTAAAATCCCCTAATTGCTTTGAAAGTGCTACTATTTGAGCCTAAAGAGAAGTCACTGCATCTGCCCCAATTTTTCCTCCTTACTTTAGCAGGTTTTGACACTTTGATGGCCAAAGACAATTATTATTTATCATCTCTTCCAAAAGTGAAAATGCATCCTCAACTATTTTTTGCATAAAAAAACCTTTAGCTATTGCATCATGTAATAAGGTGATAAAAGGAGCCCTAGGGGCAATGCACCCTCTGAGTCCTTAACTAATCCTAAGGACATTGAGAGATAAGAAAGGTATAATATAGCCAAGCAAGGACGTACATGAAGGAAAAAGTATAACGAAGGGCATTTTGGTAAATATGAATAAATATTATTATTTATATTTATGAGGGTGTGATGGGTGGAATATTATTATGTCTCCTTCTACTAACCTTTAAGGTGCTCCTTATGCTCTTTAGGGCGTACCTTCAGTTTAAGCTCTCTACCATCCCCAAGGCTTGTTTGCATGTTTGATGACAAAGCCTTAAGTGAGCTCCTTAGTGTTAAGCTAGGTGATGGGCATTGAGTTTAGGAAAGACGAATTCAATGACTCTATAGAGAAGGAGCTATATGGACACTACGAGGCTGAGGTGCTCATAGTGCATGGTTCTCCTGGACCTGAGGTTAGAATATGGCTTGCGCTATAGCTGGCATATAGGGGAATTTTGAGGCACTATGGGATTTGATTATGTGTGGGACTTATAAACAATTGCATGACCCTTGAGTATATGAGATTCATGAGGCTAATATAGGAACGGTGAGGCAAATGCAAGGCTTAAGGTAAGAATGAGGCTTGGATACATATGCATGATACAATGCAAGCATGAGTCTCAAACATATGTGAGAAACATATAAACAATGATTGTAGTGAACATGCAGGGTTGGCTAGGTTCGCCAACACTCAACTGTAGTCGAAGGACACTCAATATTAATGCTAAGAGCATGTTCATGAGGCTTGGCTGACCTAAACATGGTGAAGTTTAGGCACCACATGGGTTGAATGTTAAGGCTAAATGGAGGACCCGTGACATTTGGTATCAGAGCAAAGAAAATGTGCAATGTGGGAAATATTAATATATAAGTATGATGCTATGGATGCGAAGATGAATAATTGTGGACCCACAATCATTCATAGGTGCAACTATTTAATCAAATCTATTTTCTTAAAGCAAAATAAGTGTAAGGGATGCAGTTGTCAATGGCACATCAATGTGTCAAAATTGATAAATGAAAACTTATGGGAATTAGAGGATATTCATAAAAAAATATCGTAAAAAATTAAGGTAAGGCATAAATATATATGAAAAACTAATAAAATTAGTGAAACCTTCATACTTATGACTTTTATAAGAAATTATTGAGACATAATTTACTTATGGAGAGTAACCAAGTGCAGAGACACTAAAGTTTCTTAGTGAACTCATACATGAGAAATAAAATGCGATCATATGAAGCGGAAAGTGTTTAAGACTTTGGTTAGTTATGACACTATAATAGTGTCATTATACTGATGCACATCCTTGGGGTATAATCTATATGATTGAAAAAAACTTAAAAGAAACTTTAAGCCAAATGAGGGAACAGTTGATAAAATTATAGTAGGATTGCTTATTGGCATAAATAGGCCAACCATAGTGGGATGAGAAACATGCTAAATGAGAGGCTGTTAGTGTCAATCATAAGACAAAAATATCGATGTTGTGATTGCATAATTTATAAGCAAAAACATAAAGGATACAGAGTCCCTAATTTGAGATGCGATGAATGTGATTCAATGAGAGATGATAAAATGTGGTAAAATTCACAATGTGAATAAGAGTTGTGGCAGGACCCATTAAATATGGTAAAATTGAAAATATTATTAGTCTTTTGAGACTATTAAATGGATGATACCCTATAATTAGAAATATGACAATGCACAAATAATGAAGTGCAAAAGTTGAGATATATTTTTTTGATTAATGAATTATAAGAGTTATCATATAGTGGCACAAACTTATAGTGATGCATGATGTGGCTAGAGGGGCAGTGAGGCGTTGAGCATGAATTAGGCTTGAGAAGCCAATGAGATCAAATTTTCATGAGTATTATGATTCAAAATGGGGGAGTGAAACCCACTTAGCAATGAATGAAATGATAAGTTAAATATTATGATTTGAGTGTGGTTGCAGTAACCACTATTTTAAGTGTGTGAGAACGTGTGAAAAAAATTATAATAAAAGAAAAAAAGGAAGAGAAGAAAAAAATGAGAGTGAGAGGAAAAGAAGAAAAGAAAAGAACAAGGAAAGTGAAAAGAAAAAGAGAAAAGAAAAGAAAAGAAAAAAATGAGTGAGTGGAAACATAATGTGTAAGATATGCAGTTGCTAAAGGCTGCAATAGCCTTAATTTGTGTTTGATAAAGGTTATGGTAGCCTTGATGTTTGTTTGCTTAAGGCTACGGTAGCCTTAATATATGTTTGCTAAAGGCTATGGTGGCCTTGTGTGTTACAAAAGGGTTTCCCAATAGATCTTGAGGCAACCTTCAAGAAAATATATATATGTGTTCTGTGCAAGTGACAATAAGTGCTGATACAATTAAATAAAGGAATCACTAAAGGGATGGAATACGAGTGTGGTAAACAAAGTGTAATGCTACTAAGGCTTGAAACACTTACAAAAAATGGTGGCAAATGACTCGGATGACATGCAATAACTTTTAAAAAGCAAGAAAAGGGATTCATTGAATCAACTTACTTACAGATGGAGAGTTATGGCTTTTTAGAAATGAAGATGACATCTTTACTTAAGGTGAGGGAATAAGTAGGTTGATCCCAAAATCAAAAACTCTTACTATTATTAAGACAAGCAAAAAAACTACTTTCAAATGACCCTTTAGACCCGCATGTACTAAGACACACTTTAGAAGATCTTGTAGAGATATATTCTCCTGTAAGTTACTTGTACAAGTGGAATGTACACAAGGAAGACCCTAGACATAAATGAGACAATATATCTACCTTTTGGGCATGTGAACAATAAGATATATGAAGACATTAATGAAGTAATAAGTAATGGATGAAGAAAGTGAAAAAGCAAGGTAAGATGTTGGCTAGTGGAGACCTATCCTTGAAACAAATGATGCTAGGATTCAGGAATGTGCAAAATAGCATACTATGAGTGCCAAGAGCGATGAACAATAACAGTGTTGAATGAACACAAGGATAATGTATAAGTCATATTATGCTCCTTTATAATTCCTTAATAAAATAGTAAGCTATGATGTTTATTTAATTAATGTACAAATATGTTCAAATGGCAAAATTTATCTAAATTTGTATTAAAGGAGCTAACGAGGCATGGGAATTATTTTCAATATGTATTGTTGTTGCTTCTTTATTTTATCTTATAAGGTACAATCTACACTCGAGATAGGAATAAAGCAACGAAAGCATAGGAAGCCTTATTGAGAAGTAGAAGCAAGAACCTAAGATAAGACATTTGAATAAGGAAGTGGAGAGCCAAAATTCACAATGGACAAGAGTAAGAAGTGGTCAAGAGTTGACATTGTTTTGAGAGAAAAAATAATTAGTGCAAGCTGATCGAGATAAAATAGAAAGAAGACATGGAACAACATAAAAAAGGAGAATCGCGAACCCCTATGGCCAATTAATAAGGGCATCAATTACTCAAGTGGTGGAGAATGTAACGGGATGACAAAAGGAGCCCTAGGGGCAATGTACCCATAGAGTCCTTAGCTAATCCTCAAGACATTGAGGAATAATAAAGGTATAATATGGCTGAGCAAGGACGTACATGAAGGAAAAAGTATAATGAAGGGCATTTTGATAAATATAAATAAATATTATTATTTATATTTATGAGGGTGTGATGGGTGGAACATTATGATGTCTCCTCCTACCAACCTTTAAGGTGCTCCTTATATTCTTAAGGGGGTACCTTCGATGTAAGCTCTCCACCATCCCCAAGGCTTGTGTGCATTTTCGACGACAGAGCCTTAATTGAGCTCCCTAGTGTAAAGCTAGACGATGGGCATCAAGTTCAAGAAAGAGGAATTCAGTGTCTCCATAGAGAAGGAGCTCTATAGACACTATGAGGCCTAGGTGCTCATAGTGCGTGGTTCTCCTAGACCCAAGGTTAGAATATGGCTTACGCTATATGCTAGCATATAGGGGAATTCTAAGGCATTGTGGGATTTGATTATATATAGGACTTATGAAATAAGTACATGACCCTTGAGTATGTGAGAGCTATGAGGCTAATGTGGGATTCGGTAATGTGTGGGAACGGTGAGGCGAATGCGAGGCTTAAGGTAAGAATAAGGCTTGGATACATATGCGTGATACAATGTGAGCATGATCCTCGAATGTATACGAGAAACATACGAACAACAATAGTAGTGAACATGTAGGGTTGGTTAGGTTTGCCAATATTTGACTATAGTTAAAGGACACATGGTATCAATGCTAAAAGCATATTCATGAGGCTTGGCTGGCCTAAACATAAGGAAGTTTAGGCACCACATGGGTCAGATATCAGGGCAAAATGGAGGACACATCAATGGTGTCTCTAGTGGATAAGGTAACACCATTATAAAAAGTTCTGATGAGCATATCCCTTAGTAAACCATGATGAGGATAACTTCATAATAACTGTTTGAATATTTCCCACACATCACTCAAGGATTCCATGTCAAACTGTTGAAAGGTGGTGATATCCTTGATAAGCTTTACTATTTTTTAAGGTGGAAAATATTTTGCTAGAAAAGCTTTTGCCAATAGATCCTATATAGTGATTGAAGCTGGTGGCTATAAGTTCAACTAGACCTTAGCCTTATCCTTCAGTGTAAAGAGAAAAAGCCTCAAGTGTATAGCACCATCTAATAACCTATTGTACTTGAATGTGTTGCATATCTCTAGAAAATTAGCACTATGAGCATTAGGATCTTTATTTAGCAAGCCATAAAATTGAACACTTAATTGGATAACTTGAAGTAAGGCTGGTTTAATCTCAAAATTGTTGGCATTAATTGTTGGCCTTACAATACTTTGTCACGTACCCTCTAGACTTGGCATGGCAAAATCTAAAAGTGTTCTTTTTTCTTCTCATTATTCTGTAATGTTACTTGATCCTTGAGAATGCCTCCTATTCTCCTTTTCAAACCATATAAGTTTTGGAATAAAAGTGAGAGGATCTGTCCTTATTTTTTGAGTATTATGCATATAACAAAATAATTAATTAAAATAATAAATAATAATAAAAAACAAATTAATAAATAAATATCCAAATTTAAAATAGAAATAACTTAAATCAAGTAAAACAAAAATAATTATGTTGTTAAACTTATTCAATCCCCATCAACAGTGCCAAAAACTTGATTGATTCTCGCAACCATACAAGTTCATCAAGTAATATAGAATAAGTACAAATTGATCCCATAAGGATTGAATGTTTATCCAACTATTAATTCTATTTTTAACTTGTTTAAGAGTCAAATATTAAGTGAATTATAATTGCTAAATTTTAATAGCCAAAATGAAACTAAACAATAAAATCAATTAATTTAAATTTTAACAAGCGAATAAATTTTAACAAGCAAATGATAGAATAATATTAGGGATTGTATCACTATATTTTAATTAAGCTGATCACAAGAAATTAGTCTTTTTTCTATTGCAATTCTTAAAGTTTCAAGGGTAGTAATTAATCTTTCTCAAGTAAAAATTACTTAATTTATTTCTATCAATTGAAAAGGCTTTAACTAATTCCCATTAAATTAAAACCAAATCAAATTTAGTAAATAAATCATGAAGCACATTGTGAGCGATTGAAATTTTCTCAACTCTGAGGTTGAGTGTGTTGTTTATTTTTCCATTTCTGAGGGACATGGCAATTTACCAAATAGGGACAAATGATTGTTCTCGAGGGAGACAATTTTTAGAAAATTGGAAAAAGAAAGGGACAACATCAGGTCACTCAGCGAGTATTGTCCCCAACAAAGTTTTTTGAGTTTGGGAGATTGCATCTACTTCTTGACTATTTCTTATTATACGATATTTGATGTATAGGTATCGTAACACCTTAGTTTCGGTAATGATAGTTTATATAGCATTTACACATTACATCAAATAGTATATGATAATAAAGCTAAAATTTTATTTATTACATCACTTTCCTAATAAAATATATATGAAAAGAAAAAGATTGTAGATAAGTAAATCTAATATAATTGATCTATGAGGATAACACGATCATTTACACAACTTATGCGATGAATAATAGGATAATTATGCTTGCAGTGATTATTTATGTTATAATGATGATAATATGAAGGATGCATGAGGTCATCACTAGACCAAGAGCATGATGACTCTATTTTGAGACATGAACTTTTTCACGTTATTGATATTTACGATGCAATTTCATGGTTTCAGAAATAGAGGATGCAGAATGATAATATAAAATGAGCATAATAAAGCATATATTATTAACAAAGCATGCAAGATTTCCAGTATTATCGCACAAGCACAATAGTATTCCCAAATGTTGGCATTATAAAATAAATGTAGTAAAATAAAATAAATGTGCTAAAATGATTGTGTGGTCCTTAGACTTGACTCATCTTATGTGAACTCTGAAGCTCTAGCTTTGAGAGATTATAAAGCTTTCTTCATCAAGAGGTTTAAAATGACAGTAGAATGATGCTAGATTGTATACCATTGAAGCGCACTTTGATAAAGATAAGGATGGGTTTAGTGGAAAAAGGATTTAACAACTTAAAGGAAAGGCTATATGAGAGCAAAAATTGTATGGGAAAGCATTTCCCAAGCCTTCGATCGGACTAACTCTTGAATGTGTGTGTGTCTTCACTTGCTCCCCCCTAATATGAGGTGTAGAGGGGTTAGCTTATAAAGAAAAATTTATAGAATGGGGTGGTATAGGCATGGTCACATATGTGTGAGGGGATTTTTGCATGTGGCCACGCATGTGCGAGACCACACACAGTGTGCACATGGTCAGGCACTTGGTGCATGGTCATGCACACCAATGTGCTTTTTCATGCGCACTTCAACACTCTACGTGCTCTTCCTAGGTTCTACACATGCTATTCTAGGGTTGTTCAAAAGAGGTGTTATGAACAAGCAGACTCTAGTCATCTTGGGGATTCATTTCATCATTGGACCTTTTTGGGGATAGTCAAATTTGAGGTATGACAGTTGCTCCCTACTTCACATGTGCTACATAGCCACCTAGCGCTAATGTCAATACACATGAAGAAAAATGCAAAGATGCAAAAAACATCTGAGTAAGGACAGAGGTACTTACCTATGGGTTGTCTCTAGACTTCTTTTCAAGATTCAACTGTTGTGTTTTGTTTGTTGTTATCATTCTATGACTTGGTTGTCGTATAAGGTGCTATGAAAGCTTGCGATTGATGCAAAGTGTGGAGTGTATATGTGACTATAACCTTTTTAGGTTTCATGCAAATGAAGATGCTACTAAGCAAAATACGGCTACAACTATAACCTTTTAGGTGTTATGCAAATGAATATGCTACTAAGCAAAATGCAGATGCAATGCTACTAAGTAAAAAAAGTATGGATGCAACTATAACCTTCTTAGGTGTCACACAAATGAACATGCTACTAAACAAAATGAGGATGTGACTAAGCAATAAAAGTGCAAATACTACTATAACCTTTTTACGTGAGACGCAAATGAACATGCCACTATAACCCTTTTAGGTGGCATATGAATGAACATGCACCTATAACCTTCTTGGGTGTCATGCAAATGAACATACGGCTATAACCTTCTTAGGTGTTACATGAAATGAACATGCAACTATAACCTTCCTAGGTGTCATGTGAAAGAACATGTGACTATAACCTTCGTAGGTGTCACATAAAATGAACATGCGACTATAACCTTCTTAGGTGTCACTCAATATGAACATGCAACTATGACCTTCTTAAGTGTCACATGAATGAACATGCAACTACAACCTTCTTAAGTGTCATATGAATGAAGATGCTATTAAGCAGTGTGGATGATCAATTTGGTTCTAAGCAATGAAAGTAAGTGCTTCTAAGCAATATGGATGCTTTTAAGCAATGTGAAAGTGAGTGCTTCTAAGCAATGTGAGGGTGCTACTAAGTAATGTGAGAGTGCCCCTAAGCGATATGAATGCTCCTAAGCAATGTCAAGATGCTTTTAAGTAGTGTGTATGCTCCTAAGCAATGTGAAAGTGCTTATAAGTAATGAGAAGATGCTTCTAACTAGTGAAAGCACTTTTAAGCAGTGAGAGTGCTTCTAAGCAATGTGAATGCTTCTAAGCAATAAATGAGATAGTGGTGATGATATAGTAGTGGTGCAGCAATGATGTAGTTATGATGCAGTAATAATATGATGATTTGTCATGTTGAGGATGTTATTTTGATGATTTGGAGTAAGATATCCTTACAGTGAATTTTCCTTGCTCTTCTTTTTTTCTAAGATGTTGAGTTCTTTAAACAAAGCGATGCATGGGCCATGTCTTTAGACAAATGGAGTCCTTATCAGTGTACTTTTATATGAGTTTGGTTCATATATTATGCTCAAATGGAAGTTTAGGATTATAGAAGTGAGTTTGTAAAGTCTCGAAGTGTGCACAAAACCACTGAAGAGCGTGTGGAAGGAGGAAGTGCGTGTGACTGCATGTAGGGAGCTCATGATCATGTGCTTATACGTGTGGTTACACGACTGGCGTGTGGTCACGTGCTTGCCCCCCCTGTGCTTATTTAAACAGCTATTTTAGAGGTCTTGGGGGGTTTTGTCTGAACTTTTTTGAGCATTTTCTGACTTTTCTTAACCCTTTTTTTGTTTCGAGTGCTATCCACTCTATTTTTTGCTTATGTACTTCCATTTTTCTTTTATGTAAAATGGAGTTTCTTGATTCCTGAGGGTTTGGAGGACATTTTTATTAATATTGATATTGATATTGAGGGTGAATTTGTAGAGGCCAATAGAGCTGGGACATCCACAATAGGGACTAGCATATTTAGTGCTCAGAGTTCTCAATCTTCCAGGCTTTCTGAAGGAGATCTTATCATTATTGTTCATAGCTTAAAGACTCACACTTTGGTGCATCATTATCATGAGGTAGGTCCCTCTTTCCCCTTATTTTTTAGAGCTTGTTCATTGACTATTTTGCTATTTATTTTACTATATGAGGTTGTTGTAGTTGTAGATCTGTAGTTCTTACTGTAATTGTATGTCTAGCTTTATTATAGATGTTAATGGCTGATAGCCCTTGTTTTATTTTCTTTTTATGGTTGTCTACTTACCACGATGCTTTTCTCTTCAGTATTTATTATTTTGATCCTGTTAAGTGACAGAGAGAGATGTGTTAGTATTTAGTAGTTATGTAAATGTTTGATAGTGTACTTATTATTTGTAGCCCTGTAGGTACATCACTATGCTGCCTGGTAGTTTCAATAAATACTATCAGGGTCTCTCGATGTGCGTGAAGTAGATGGTTATTGGGAAGGGCTTTAATGGAGTGATTGTTGCACTATCTTATGACTCGTATGCATCAATTCAGATTGCTATGTATGCATTGATAGAGTGGTGGATGGGCATAATGAAAACTTTCCATCTACTTGTTAGGGAGATAACTATTACCCCCTTAGACTTTGTCGCCATCACAGGCTTGAGCTTTTTTGGAGAGCCCATTCCTTTTAATGATGAGGAGTGTTCCATTTTTGTGGCAAGGAGGCATCTCACAAGCAATTTGCTTAAGGTAGTCACTCCTATGAAGTTTTTTTGCCCATATTTGACTTGATACATGGTGTTTTTTTCTTTTATGTAGGCTTTGTATGATGATTGTCTTATTTCAGCAGAGCAGCTAACTCACTACCTTTTGTTTTATTTGTTAAGTACTATTATCTTGCTGAATCCTTCGAGTATGGGTGATCTACGATTGGTACCTATCTTGAGAGATTTTTAAGGTGGTTCAAGGATTTGTGGATGTTTATTTGTGCTACACATGAGTAGGAGTTATGTTGTCTATTCCTTTATTTTTTGTTTATTATTTCTAACCCTCTAATTTTGACAGATCTGGGCATATAAGTTCAAGATTCTCCCTTAACTATCTATTGAGCATTTTTAGGAGGATGGTTTCCCTTATTATTCTCATTGGAGCTGGAAGACTATAGATTTGAATGAGGATCGCACAGTAGCCTGGGACCGTATGAGGAGGTTGTCCCCTAATCATATATGTTTAATTCCTATTGTATTGGTTGTCCCTTTCTTAGGGATGGTTTATTTATTATTGCCCTTTGAGCATATCTTTCTTCGCTAGTGAGTGGCAATATCTCACTAGATGGCAGAGATGGTGGCCATATATAGCTCATAGACAGACAGGTATTGCTTTCTAGCCTTATCAGTAAGGTGTGGTATTTAGGCGAGAGAGTCCATCACTAATGGGATGGCCCATACATGAAGAGAGTTCCCGTCCCTCCCCTTAAGGACATATTTTGGGGCCATGAGCTCTACAATGATCGTCTTGTAGCTACTATGATGGGATTCCCCTCAGAGACCCTCTTAGAGAGCAAGCGTTTGCCTTATGCTGATGTATTGATCCCTCAGCTGATTAATGTTGTAGCTAGTGGGACTTTTCTTTCCCCTCCACTTTCTCAGGAAGATGCATTTTATCCCTCGGGTTAAAGGGCTAGGCCATCACATGGGTCATCGAGAGTCACTTTTTTTAATCTAATAAGCTTTTATTCATGTTTTAGTGCAAGCATATAGCAAACTTTATTATTAATAAACTATAATTGACATAGTTATGAAAATTTATCTGCAACAACGTCAAAGGAGATCTGGATCCCACTTTATAGAGGATGATGGCACGCTTCGCACTAAGGTGACTGCTCATGCTAATGGTGTGGCTTCTAGTAGCACTATCCTTAGGGATTTGATGATTCAACCACCTTTGTCTTTTCTTAGGATGGATATCCTTGGTAGAGCAGTGACCTTTAATTTGCCTAAACCTGGCTTTCCTTAGTCGGGTGTTGCTCCTACTGATGCTACCCATATTCGTGTTCTTCACTTATTCTTGCCTATGTTTCATTTATTTAGTGAGTGGTGGTTGATTTATTTTCTTTCTTTTATAGATTCCTATCTCCTCTGGTCAGTATTGGTATACTATTGTAGGGAGTGCGTAGTAGTGCTTCTTGGAGTTTGCCACTACTCAAAGGGTATGCCTTCTTTATTGTACCTATTTATTCAATCCACATGTTTTATGTATAAGTGTATGATATGCAATATGTAATCTAGGTTAAGCAGCATCTTGCTAGTCACAAATGGGAGCAAGAGCATGCAGCTTATCGGAGTCACAACTATTGTCCTTTATGATGAATGATGATGAGTTACGATCAAATGAGGGGGATGCTTGAGTAGGATCATTGCTCACTTTTAATGGTAGCCACAACCGATGTAGTTGTTTTAAGAGCTCGGTGTAGGTCTTTTGGTCTGTGGTTTGCTTTGTTGTTTCATTTTCCCGAGGTTATAGACTCTGGGTGTTGTATCTGGGCATTTTTCCCACATGCTGTATGGTTTTTGTATGATGATTACTATATAAGCATCTTATTGTGCATTAATGATGATATTTGCCATTACTATCATTTGCCTTTCTTTCCCTTTTTTGCCTAAAGCATATCCTTTTGGAGCTTTTCGCATTTAGCTGGGTTTTCTTTTTCTTCCCTTTTTTGCCTAGGGTGTCTCCTTTTGGAGCTTTTTACACCTAGCTAGGTTTTTTTTTTGGTTATATGATAGTGGCTTATTTCAAAGAGTGAGCTTAGAGAGGATGGTAAGAACCATAGTCATGTAATGAAATAAAATGCAAAGCATGCTTGATGCAATTCATGATGATAAAATGTGTTGCACTTTTCAAAGACATTTTGCATAATTTGGCAATCATTCTCATTTCCCTATAATCATTTAAGAAAAGCATAGGTGTATTTGTAAAAATTTTGAATTTGAACTTACCCCTGTCCTTAACTAGCCTTCTTAGGTTTTCTAGTTAAGTATTTTCTTTCCTTAATTTTTTTTTTTGGCTGCCATTTTTAGGTTTTCAACTCAGCAGGAAGTCCCTAACTTTTTCCTAAGCTATTGTTTTTAGGTTTTTAACTCAGTGGGATGATTTTTTTTGCCTTAGATGTAGTACTTCTTTAGGTAGTCTGTGTTGATAAGTTCAGAGAACTCATTGCCTTCAGAGTCCATTAGCTTGACTGCTCCTTTGGATAGGACATGTTTGACCAAGTATGGGCCTTACTAGTTTGGTCTGAATTTCCCATAGGGTCTAAAATGTTTTGTCTTATTTGCTTTAGCACCCAATCTCCTGCTATCACACTCTTATGTTTTACTTTTATATTGAATGACTTGGCTAGTCAAGCCTGATACAACTATGTGTGGTATAGAGCCTTGAGCCTGTGGCTGCCTAAGAGAGTAAGATTGTTGTGCCTCTGTTAAGCCCAATGTACCTCTGGCAATTCATATTCAATTGCTACCCAAAGAGACTTGATTTCTATTTTGATTGGAAGAACTACTTTTAATCCATACACTAATGAGAAAGGAGTTGCTCCTGTTGAAGTCTTGACTATTGTTCGGTATCCCCATAAGGCATGTGGCAATTTGTCTACCCATTCTCAATAAGTCTGAGTCATCTTTGACAAGATCTTTTTTATGCTTTTATTTGCAACTTTGATGGCCTCATTTTCTTGTGGTTGGTAAAGAGAAGATTTGTGATGTTCCACCTTATAACTCCTTAGTAGCTCTTTAACTTCCCCATGGAATTAGACATTGTTGTCAGAGATAATATGATGGGGGATCCCATATCGATAGAACATATTTCTTTTAATGAACTTAGCCACTTGCTTGGCTCCTATCCTTGCGAATGATTCTGCTTCAACCCATTTTGTAAAGTAGTCCACTGCCATTAGGATGAATCTGTGTCTGTTTGAGGTTGTCAAGTGGATTTCCCTAATTATGTCTAGTCCTCATGCTGAGAAGGGCCATGGAGAGGAGATATAGTGTAGTTCTGTTGGGGGAGGTGACTGACATTCCCATAGATATAACACTTATGGCATTTCCTTATAAATTTTATGTAGTCTTCCATCATTGTCATCCAAAAGAACCTTTATCTGATTAGATTTTTAGACAGGATTGCTCCATTCATGTGTGGACCATAAACACCCTTGTGTACTTCTTCTACTACACTTACAACTTCAATTTCATCTAGACATCGGAGTTGTAAACCATATGAGGTTCTCCTATATAACACACCCTGATGCGATATGAATTTTTATGCTAATCATCGAGTGATTACTTTGTCTCTTTCATCTGCTTGATTAGGATAGGCCCATTCCTTCATATATCTTTGGATGTCATAGAACCAAGGCTTTTCAGTTGCTTCTATCTTTGCTATTATGTAGTTTTTATGACAAGGTTATCTTGATTTGAGTAGAATCAGAGGCTTATAGGCATTTTGGATGGCCCCTCCTATACTGATTCTAGGGAAGCAAGTGCATCTGCCATTTAATTATGATTCCTGGGATGATGGATGAATCTACATTTTTAGAAGGACATGGTGAGTAGCCTCAAGTGGTCCAAATAAGGCTTTAAGTGTTGTTCTTTCAATTCCCACTCTTCCATTGCGTGATTAATTACTAACATGGAATCTCTGAAGATCTCGGCTTCTATGACATCTAGGGTTATCAGTGCTTCTATTCTGAGTGTACATGCGTTATATTCTGCTTTATTGTTTGTGACTCTAAACTCAAGCTTTTTAGTAATTAGTACTACTTCACTTTTCTAGAGATTGTAGTATGACACCGACTCCTATGCTAAACTTATTGACTGCTTTGTTAAAATACATGCGCCATCCTTGGATCTTAATGGCTAAGTTGAGGTCATCTAGGAAGTCTAGCTGGATTTCTTCTAATTTTGGAATAGGGTTGAGAGCTAGAAATTTAGCCACTGCTCTCCCTTTTAGTGCCTTTTTAGTAAGATATTGTACATTGAATTCTGTTAGCAATACGAGCTACTTAGTAAGTTTCCCTACTAGAGAGGGAGCTTCATAGAGGTACTTCATCAGGTTCATTTTAGACATGGCCTAGATCTTGTACGATTAAAAGTAGTGTTTGAGTTTCTTCATTACCCATACCATTACCATGCATATCTATTCGACTTGGTTGTACTTCTCCTTATATGGCAGCATCTTCTTGCTCAATTAGTAGACTACATATTCTGCTTGCATTCCTTTCAATGACTAGATATAGGGTTTGAGGAATCTTTGGTTTAGGTGGTCTTAGAATTGATGGGTTGGCTAGGTAGCTTTTGATCTAGTCGAATGCTAGCTTATACTATTTGTTCCACTCAATCGGCTGATATTTTCTTAGTAGCTTAAAGATTAGTTCACACATTGTTATCAACTTAGCGATGAATCTATTGATTGACTGTAGTTTCCCTAGAAACCCTCTAATTTCTTTCTCTATTTTTAGTACTGGCATCTCTCGGTGGCTTTTGCTTTTTCTAGATCCATTTCAATCCCATTCTGACTGATAACATACCCTAGCATCTTTCCTGAAGTAACCCCGAATATGCATTTCTTTGGATTTAGCCTGAGTCTATACTTTTTAACCCTTATAAGGAACTTTTTGAGATCAAAAGGGTGTTCTTCCTTGTGCTTGACTTGATCATCACATCGTTAATATATACCTCCACTTCTTTGTGTATCATGTTATGGAACATTGCAGTTGCCATTCTCTGATAGGTTGCCCCTGCATTCTTTAGTCCAAAAGGCATTACTCTATAGCAATAAGTACCCCAATCTATTATGAAAGCTATTTTTGCTTTGTTGATAATGACCATTAGGATCTAATTGTACCTAGAGAATCCATCCGTAAAGGAGTACATTGCATATATGGCAGTGCTATCAACTAGTATGTCTATGTGAGGTAGTAGGAAATC
The DNA here is from genome assembly GCA_947683625.1 of Mallotus nudiflorus. Lineage (NCBI taxonomy): Eukaryota > Viridiplantae > Streptophyta > Magnoliopsida > Malpighiales > Euphorbiaceae > Mallotus > Mallotus nudiflorus. The sequence goes on along the minus strand of CANTUR010000589.1, from coordinate 627,233 downwards.
ATCCTTCGGGCAGGCCTTGTTCAGATGTTTGTAGTCGACACAGATTCTAACCCTTCCATCTTTCTTTGATACTGGCACCATATTTTCTAACCATTCTGGATAGCCTACTACCTCTAGGAATTTTTCCTTAATCTGTTTCTCGATGTCTTCTTTCACTAGTTGGGCCCATTTTGGTCTGAGTCTTTTTGGTTTCTACTTTATTAGTTTGCACCATTCTTTAGTAGGAATGAAGTGTTGAGCAATGTCTTTATCAATACTAGGCATATCATCGTACGTCCAGGAAAATACTTTTGAATATTTTATTAGTACTTTTTCAATTTCTCTCATCTCTTCAGGGTAACATCTTTCAAAATATATAGAATGTGTGGTTCAGATTTTGTGCCAATGTTAAATGATTCAGTGCATATAAAATGAATGTCAAATATGCTAATGTTTTATTAATGCAATGCACACTACCATCAAGAAACACATCAAACAAGTAAGCAAAATTAGGTTTCATTTCATTAACTTTAGAGTTCATTACATCATCAAAAGGAAAACAAACTAAAGAAGTGAACTTTCTCTTGATCAATTACTTGAGAGATGTTTCTGTCTTTAGATTATCCACTTCTTTTATGCTTCCTCTATAACACCATCTCTAATATTAGTAGTAAATTGGTGGATGATTCTCCTCCTCCATGTTGCTCTGAAATGATCCATAAACCTTTGTTGTATCCTGCCACCAAAGAAATCTACAAGCTCAGAAGGTGCATGTTGCCTCTTGCCAAACTTCCTTTTCACTAGTGCTTGGTAGTAGTAGGTGCATGACTTGAATCCTGAGATTAGTACACAGTTGACTTACGTGTAGAGAGTCACATGCCCCAACTTCCACTATGGGCACATCCATCTTATCTGATATTCTAGTATGTCCTTCATGCATTTGAACCATTCCTCAGTTAAGGTATGGGCTGAACATCCATGAATGTCCTTAATGTGTCTTTCTAAGTGATTTCTATGTTGGTATCTCATCTAGTTCCCTGTAGGTTTATCAAGCAAACTCAGCTTTTCTTGCAACCATATTTGAAGCAACATGGGACTTCCAATAAAGTTTGGACTTTTCCATTTTCTGAGGTCATGTAAACCTTGAATGGTTTCTACTAGGATCAGTGGAAAGGCAGTCATTCTACATTCTATTCCTTCAATGACCTAGAGCATCTTGTAATCTCCTAGCCCATTGTTCAAAATGGTGAAGTATTACATAAAGAGGTAGCATGCGAGGAGACATGCCCAAATCAGAGTACTAATCTTCTTGGTAGTGCAGGCAGCTAGGAGTTGCATAGGAATCAGTCATTTATGCTTGGTGACTAGTTCATCAAGCTTTTATGTGCTTAAGTCAAGGAAAGTGACCCCAAGCCCCCAATATTTAATGTCTTGGTTAGTGAAAACTGCTTCTTTGATCATAGTGGGGACTCATCTTGCTATGGCACTAAATTCTTCATATAACAGGCATAGTTCTATGGTGTTGAATCAGAACACGTGCTCTTGAGAGTTCTAGAATGACATAACAGCATTCAAGAGTTCATAATTAAAGGGCACATGCTAGAATGTCTTAATGCATAACATTCCATATGCTTGCAGGCTATTCTAGTTGGCTTTGTCAAGGCTATAGAGAAAATTTCTAGTGATACTGGTTTGGGCTTGGGGGTTTTCGACCATAAAGCCATCGTCAAGTAGTTCTTGGAATGATTTAGTTTTCTTGTGCATTTATTAAGGTTAGCTAAATGAATGATGCATGATGTGTGCCTGCAAAAAAAAAGGGTGAGCATGTATACATGGAGTATATGCAAAAATCCTATGATGGAAAAATGATTATTCCTATAAGAAATAATGGTTAGTACATGCTATCTATATGTATGTGATGTATGCATGATTAAAGCTAGATAGTTTTCCTGCACAGTGAACAAACTAATCACAAGAAAGCTCTCGCTTCCAACCTTATTTCTCTATGAGGTCATTCAATCTCTTTCCTAGGTGGCTTTTGAACCTATAGTCATCAGGGGACTATGGTTTTGCTCTCGAAACTAGGTTGTTTCAATTTATGTTGGTCAAAACCAAAGGGTAAATTAAGGAACAATACTTAAATGTGCTTGAGGTAATCATATGATGTCAATGTGAGGGTCAATTGTTGGGCTTCAAATGATGTCCAAAGCTTGTATGTGCCCCGTATACATAGGGCCAAGGTTAATCAAAGGAAGTCTGAGTTCTTGTCCCCACATCGATATTTAATATGTTTACCTCCAGTCATTAAAGTATCATTTAATAATTTACAGTTTGATTTTGTTGACATAAAGGTCTACAATCTAGTTGAGTTCCTAACCCATTCATTTGATCTGATAAGGATAAATGGACAACACCTCGTAGGTTCCGTCATTGAGGGATGTCGTTATTTGTTAATTCACGTAGACTATTCAAGCTGAGGTACATGATTCTCATCATTCCTCATGCTTTGGGCTCACACAAAGTAGATGAGAATCACATGTCCTGAGCATTAATTTTCTATAAAAATTAACATTATGACATCATTCGATGATAGACACTAAGAAGGTCATATCATTTATAAATATCATGTCAAACAAACAGCGCTAGGATAAGGATAGCATGTATAGCTTGGTGGAATCCTAATAGAAGTTGCTACTAGTTTATCTACATGAGCTGAGTTAGGGTGAAAGGCTAAGGGTTCCTCTAGTGAGAATGACCCCATATGACTAGGGTTATAGACTCCGGTCATTGAGTCTAGCATTCTTTTGATAACTTGGTTGCCCCCCTTAAGGATTTGGGTTATAGACTCTAGTTAGATGAGTCCGATGAATGCACGAGTAAAGACTAAAGGTGATAATACCATATCTTCATTGCCCCGTGACTCAAGTGGAACCATGGTGCCGATGTCATTTAATATTATTGAGGCTTTAAGGGACAAGTGGTGCACATGTGATGTGTAGTGCAAATGCAGTGGTGAGAGGCTCCATACGATTGAGTATTGCATAATGAGAAATAGTCATTTTCGAGTTGATCCCTTTTACTTAGAAGTCTCTAGTGGAGTCGCCACTGTGAGCAACCAAAATTTTCTCAACTCTGAGGTTGAGTGTGTTGTTTGTTTTTCTATTTTTGAGGGACATGGAAACTTTACCAAATAGGGACAAATGGTTGGTCTCGGGGGGACAAGACACTTTTGATTTTATAGAGTCACCACTCAATTTTTAGAAAATCAATAAAAAAAAAAAGAAATAACATCAGGTCACTTGGTGTGTATTATCCCCAGTAGAGTGTTCCAAGTTTGGGAGATTGCATCTACTTCTTGACTATTTCTCAATATACAATATTCAATGTATAACTACTGTAACACCCTAGTTTCAATAATGACAGTTTATATAGCATTCATATAGTACATCATATAGTATATGATAATAAAACTAAAAGTTTATTTATTACATTACTTTTGTAATAAAATACATATGAAAAGGAAAAGATTGCAAAAAAGTAAATCTAATATGATTGATCTATGAGGATAACATAATCATTTACACAGCTTATATGATAGGATGATCATGCTTGCAATGATTATTTATGCCATGATGATGATAATATGAAGGATGCATGAGGTCATCACTAAACCGAGAGCATGATGACGCTATTCTGGGACATGACCTTTTTCACGTTATTGATATTTATAATGTGATTTCATAGTTTCAAAAATAGAGGATGCAGAATGATGATATGAAATGAACATAATAAAGCATATATTATTCACATAGTATGCAAGATTGCCAATCTCATCACATAAGCACAATAGTATTCCCAAATGCTGGAGATAGTAAAATAAATGCAGTACGATAAAATAAATATGCTAAAATGATTGTGTGGTCCTCATACTCAACTCAGCTTGTGTGAACTTTAAAGCTCTAGCTCCGAGAGATTATCAAGCTTTCCTCATTGAGAGTTGAAAGTGACAGCAGAATCATGCTAGATTGTATACCTTTAAAGTGTACTTTGACAAAGATAAGGTTGGGTTTGGTGGAAAAAAAGGATCTAACAACCTAAAGGAAAGGCTATAGGAGAGCAAAACTATATAGGAAAGGGTTTCCTGCACCTTTGATCGGACTGACTCTTGAGTGTGTTTGTATGTCTTCACTTGCTCCCCCCTAAAATGGGGTGTAGAAGGATCAATTTATAAAGAAAAATGTGTAGAATAGGGTGGTATAAGCATGGTCACGTGTGTATGAGGGGATTTTTACATGTGGCCATGCCAAGGGCGTGTGACCACACATAGTGTCATAGTCACACGCTTGGCGCGTGGACATGCTTGGTGCATGGACACACGCACTTGTGTGCTTTCTCATGTGCACTTTGATGCTCTACGCGCTACTCCCGGGTTCTACGCGTGCTATTCTGGGGTTGTTTCCTAGAATTTTTGGGCCTTTTGAATGCATTTTCTGAGTCTGCTTTGCCAAATTCAGCTTCAATTTTAGAACATGACACCTAAGGGCATTTATGTGCACTTTTAAGCGATACATAATGATACTCGGGTTGTGTTAGACTATTTTGAACCACTTTTAGAGGTTTTGGTGCCCTCTGGACATGTTTTCAAAGTCTGTTTTGTCAAAATTGATTTCCTGGGTCTCGGTTTAATGAAATATGCACTACCTTAATGAGCTGAGTATTTTGAGAGGAGTTTTTTCTCAAAATAAACCTCTTCTTGTTCCGATAATTCGTATTTCGTAAGGTCGGAGCACAACTTAATGGCTCGATAATTGATTTTTCACATTGGTTGGGTGTTTTAAGGTTCCACACTTCAGAGGTGTTATGAACAAGCAGACTCTAGTCAACTCGGGGATTTGTTTCATCATAGGACCTTTTGGGGGACAATCAAATTTAATGTATGACACACATCCAATTGAAATTAAAATAATTTAAGCTATCTCTAGACTTAAATCAAATGAACAAGCATTCATATTTTTATTAAGATTAATATTTCTTAATAATTAGCCTTAATTAAAAATTACTTATTAATGGCCAAATCATAAACAATTAAGCTTAATGAATGCTTAATGCAATTTAAAAGAAAAACTAATATATGAATCAACTTAAATTAAAATAAGTTTAATAGTCCCAACATAAATAAATTTAGCTAGACATCACAACCATAATATCTTGAAAATGCAATAAAGAAATATATTCAAGAACTAAGGAGAAAATAATAAGGAAAATAAAATAAAACTCTTTTATTTCAACTCTTTTCCTAGTAATCTCCTTCTGCTCCTTCGCATCCTATTACTTCTTCTTTACTTCTTCCCGTCCTATTTTATAACATTCCTTTTCAATAATGACTTCCACTTCCTCATGTAATGCCTTCTCGTCCTCTTTTATAACAATTCCTCTTATTATTTATTTATTTATTTTTCTTCTTTTTTCTTTTCTTTTTCTTTCATAATTATGTCTTCCATCATTGCATGTTTTCCATCACTGCATCGAGAGTAATTAAACTTTGTAGTGTATATATATATATATATATATATATATATATATATATATATATATATATATATATATATATATATATTCAAAGCATAATAAAAATAAATTACACAAAGAAATAAATGATAAAAAATTAAATATAAAATAAGAATTCTAATAAAAATAAAAAAATAAACACCATAAACATGCACCGAACCAACTTGAAAAGTATTACACTTAACACATAATCAGTAACCAGCAACAAAAAAGAGGAGAATCATCATTCATAGACTACAACCTCAGTACCACAGTTTCATGGATGTAGTTCAAGGTTGGCTTACATAACCTTCAATCGAAGAGTTACAGAATTTGTTGATATGTCAAAAAACTCAAGCAAAATAAATGGCTAGAGTCACCTTGAATACTCGAGAGGTGGTGCTATTCACCAATAAAAAGAAGAATCTACCCCATGGTAAGAATAGAGGAAAGACATAATGTAATGTCCAACTGAAGTGGGCTCAACAAAATCAGCAATATAACAATCAATAATCTAAGAATTTTAGATGTGAGAATGGTGATTGTTTCAACTGTGGCAAGAAAGAACACTACACCATAGATTGTTGGTTTAAGAAGAAGACTATTCAAAGCAATGCAGCAGCAACAACAAGCAATCGCCACCAGGATGAACCAGAGTGGGATGCTAAAGCATTATTTGTAGAAATAGTGCAAATGGAAGAGTCTTCCAGTTCAGAGATTATGGAAGTCGCTAGTTTATGGCTATTATAATAGAAGTAAAAGAGGAGCAGACATTTAATGTTTCTAGTTCTCATAGAATTGATTATAAGAAGTGTTGGATCTTTGATTCTGGTTATTTTAGTCATATGATAGGAGATAGAAGAAAACTTTATAATACTCCAAAGTATAAAGGCAAGCGAGTTGTGGTAATTGCAAATAACTCATAACTACCAATCACTCACATTTGTGACATAATGATCAATTTCTATTTAAATCAATAATATATTGTTGCATGATGTATATAGAGTATTAGGAATGAAGAAGAATCTTTTGTTAATTTTAGATTTGATTTATTATGGTAACTTTATTATGTTTATCCCCGAAGATGTCAAGGTTTGTCAATAAGTCAAAATAGTTAACATACCAATAATAGAAGGACAGAAGGTGGATTCTATATACGTCTTATTAGTAGAAGATGCTTATGTGGAAACGACCAAAGGTAGTGATAGAACTGGCTTATGGCATGGACGGCTAAGACATGTCAATTATCATAAGCTAAAGATGATAATGACCAAGTCCTCATTAAAAGGGCTACCTAATCTTAATGTTCATACTGATGTGGTTTGCATTGGATGTCAATATATAAAGGTGCACTAACTTCTATATGAGGAGTCATCATTCAAAGTTAAATAGCCACTAAAGTTAATCCACTCATATGTATTTGGGAAAGTGAAGCAATCATTAATCAATAGTATGCACTATATGGTGACATTTATTTATGAATATTCGAGGTATGTTTGGGTCTATTTCATGAAAGAAAAATTTAAAACTCTAGCACAATTCAAAGAATTCAAATTGATGGTTGAAAGTGAAGTTGGGAGCAAAATCTAGTGCCTTTGTATAGATAATGGGGGAGAATACATCTCTGATGAGTTCTGAAGTTATGTTGTCTAGTGCAAGATTAGGTGGCAACTGACTTGTCCAAACACGCTATAATAAAATGATGTTGTAGAAAGAAAGAACAAGCATCTTATAGAAATATGCAAAAGCATGTTACATGCTAAGAATGTTCTTGGGAGATTTTGGGTCGAGTGTATGAGAATAATAACTCACATAATCAATAGACTTCCTTAGCCAAAGATGGCATTTGTGTCTCCTTTTGAGAAGCTATGGAACATGAAACCCACAATGAAACACTTTAAAGTATTTAACTGTGTTTGTTATGTTTTTTTACCTAATCATCTATGTTGCAAGGTTGATAAGAAAGAAATCAAGTGTATCTTTGTGGGCTATGATGAGCATAGAAAAGGATGGAGATGTTGTGATCCTACAACTAGCAAATGTTATGTCTCATAAAATGTTATATTTGATGAGACATCATCATGGTGGACACCAAAGTATATTACACTTCGTCACTCCAACGAGGTAGAACAAGTGCATAAAAAGTATGAGTGTAAGCACCCAATTTCAGGATAATGAGTTATGGATGTGACAAAGGACTCCAATGATGAAAATGTTAAATAGGTCTTCAATCCTTGAGTTTTGAAACTTCAAAGATCTGATTGTATTTTTTAAAGAAAGAATTTAATGTTTTAAATGACTAAATTGCAATGCTTTTTAAGGATGTAATTGAAAAGTTTAAATTCTTTCAAGGGTCATTTTGTAATTAAAAGTTAAAAAAAATTAGAATTCTATAATTTTGATCATAATTACACAATTCCGATCCAAATTACATTAATTTTTATCGAAATTGTGTAATTCTAATCGCAATTTGTTCCGTCTAATTTTTGGATTTTCTAGAAAATAAAAAAAATGCTTTTTTTAAATCCTGATTGGTTGAAGGATTTTTCTTAAAATTGTTTTGGTATTTATCTGGTTTTTTAAGAAAGTCCTTTTAGGAATGAAACTCTATAGACATGTGAACTAGGGTTTTTATGTTATTTTGCTATAAAAAGACGGGTTTGGCTCCTAAGGAAGAGGGGAGGAGGATTTTTCTTTTCGTGGAGGATTTCTGGCTTTTGGAGGAATAGAAGAAGAATATTTGAAAACCTATTAAGAATGATGATTTACAAAATCTGAGGAGCACTCCATTAAAAACATCTATAAGCATTATCCTCTCCATATTCTTCTTTTATTTTATTTTCTTTTTGATTTTATGGAGTTTCAATTTTATTCAAATTTCTTTATAATTTATTCACTAATCATAATTTTTGTTTCTTTTTATGGTGATTATAGAGGAAAATACATGATGATCATGTTTGGAGGACTAAATTCATGAGAAGTCCATGGAATGCCATGGATAAGACCTTGTAGAGATATAGCTTCTAGGGTTTTTATTATTTGGTATTTTATTGCTTTATTTTATTTATATTTTTGGGTTGTATTAGTTATTTTTCTTTTTATTCTTAATAGATTATTGTAATAACGTCAATAATGGGAATAGTAAAATTATATGTGTGGTTGTATGTTTATTTTGACGAGTTGGTTAGTAAAATTAAGGTTTTAATTGGGTAACTTATTAAAATCAATGGAGGAAGTTGATTAATTTAGGTTACATGTTAATGAAAATTAGGGTTTTTTTTATAAGGGATAAATTAATTGATTGTTTGATCTCTTATTTGATTGTTTTGATGTTTTTTATGTTTTTTTGGCTTATCTATTTATCTTTATGTGTTTTGGGCCTCAAACCTATATTAGGCTTTAATTCATTCATTTAAGTTTAGGTCTAAATAATTCTTTTTTAGCTCACCCTTTAATTAGCCTATTTCATTAAATTAATTAGGTCAAGGTTTAGGTCCATAATTAATTAGATTTGTATGGTAGAGATAACTTAAGTCCATTTATTAAATTAGATATAGGCTCACTTAACTTAATTTAATTTAATTAATTAGACTTAGCCCATTTAATTTAAGCCTTTTTTCATAATTTGTAGATTTAGCCCCATTTTTAGAATTAAATAAATAAACTTGGGTTCATTTAATTAAAATAAAAGGAATTAGGCCCTTTAGGCTCACTTATTAAAAACATGTAGATTTAGTTCATTTAATTAAAATCAATGTAGATTAGACTAACTTAGATATTATATTGAATGTATTATTTACTTGTATTTTTCATGACCAGTTTGTCTTGGAGTTAACTGCTAGAAAAAGGGTTTATATGAAATTGCATGTAAATAGAGGATAATATAGCAATTCATAAAGTAATTCTAAAAGAACATGAGACTGAAAGAAGTTGGTATTCTATATCCAAAATTTCCTAGTTGTGGTGCTAGCTTTTTTTTAAGGAATCGAGCACCACCTTTTCAATTTGTTCTACTTATTACCCTAGGTGGCAACTCCTCATCTCCACACTTTGTCTTTGTGACAATGATTAGTGTGTTCTCTAGAGCCCTAAGCTCAAACAGTGTCACGGTTGCTAAAATCTTGGACGCGTGCAAAACCCCATCGTCTAAAGTGAGGAGTAGTCAACAGAAGTTCAGCAGAGTCCAGAGCTTATAACACAATCTTAACCTTAAGAAAGGCCATGGTAGTTTGATGTGTATCAAAACATAGATGCTAAGGATTAACCGGTAGTAGAGATGCCAGAAGAACAACATGTAACATCATCAATACAGTTAAGAAGATCAACTAGGATAAAAAAGAAAAATCCAAATATGCTAATGTTGCAGTAATGGAAGAAGAAAAATAACCAACCTCCTTTAAGAAGGCATCACAGAAAGTTTAATGGAGAAATGCCATAGAAGAGGAGATCAAAGCTCTTACTGAAAATCAAACTTAGGACTTAGTACCAAAACTTAAAGATGTGAAGCCCATTTCATGCAAGTGGGTGTACAAGATCAAAACCCATATAGATGGCTCAATTAAGAGATACAAAGTTCGCACAACGATTCTCATAGCAATATGGACTAAACTATAATGAGACATTTAGTCCAGTAGCCAAGATTGCAACTATTTGTGTTTTGCTAGCACTTATAGTAAGAAAATCTTAGAACTTATGGCAAATGGATGTTGAAAATGCTTTTCTAAATGGAGAATTAGATCAAGAAGTATACATGGAGCAACCTGAAGGATTTTTAAACAAGCCTAATCCTAAGTATGTTTGCAAATTGAAGAAGGAACTATATGAATTGAAAGAAGCTCCTAAAGATTGGTATGGCAAGATTTCTGAGTTTCTCATCCATAGTGGCTATAGAGTTGCATCAACTTATTCGACTTTATTTGTCAAAGCTCAAGAAGGGAAGCTAGCAATAATCCTTGTTTATGTTGATGATCTCATTATCACTAGAGAAGATGTTAATGAGATCCACCAAACCAAGAAAAATTTATCAGTCTGGTTTTAGATGAAAGAACTTGGGGAGCTGAATCACTTTCTTGGATTATAACTGGAACACATAAAGGAAGGATTTTTTTTGTGTCCAGAGAAATATGCAAGAGATTTGCTTTAAAAGTATAGGATGCTTGACTATAAACCTCTTAATCTTCCGATAGAGGTAAACTCTAAATTAAGCATTATAGAGGCAAAGATTTAGAGGATTCAATGATGTATCGACATATAGTTGGCAGTCTAATCTATCTAACATTAACAAAACCAAATATTGTATTTGCATTTGGAGTAGTCAGCCAATTCATGCAAACTCCGAAAAAGCCTCACTTGGAAGCAATTTAGAGAATTTTGAAGTACGTCAAAGGAACACTTAATCATGGGTTATTTTATAAAAGTAAAATAATTTGCAAGTTGCAAGGATATTATGATGTTGATTATATTGGTGATTATGATACACAGAGATCAACCACTGGTTATGCATTTAGTTTGGGTTCTAGAGTTGTTACTTGGTGCATCAAAAGACAACCAACAGTGTCACTCTCAACAACAGAGGCTGAGTATTGTGCAGCAATGATAGCAACTCAGGAAAGTACATGGTTAATACAGTTGTTGGAGAATTTACACTAAACAGTTGATTTTCCAATACCACTATATTGTGATAATCAGTCAACTATTTGTTTAATTGAGAACCAATGTTTCATGCTAGAACAAAGCACGTGGAGGTGCAATATCACTTTATTCGTGAAAAAGCTTTAATAGGGGATATCAAGGTGATTCAGGTGAAGACAAAGGAACAACTAGCACACATTTTTACTAAAATTAAAAGAATTTTGAAAAGAATTCGGCATGACTCCAAGAAAATGGATTAGGGATATTAATAATAAAGGGGATGTTAAAATTATTATTAATATTATTTTGTCAAAAGAAAAGAGTCAAGATGTAGGCATTGAATTCGGTGCCTACCAAGTTTTGTTTTAGTCAAAACAATGCCTAACAAGTTGAAAAGCTTGACAAATTGCGAAGTTTGATTTTTTTTTTTTTTTTCCTTGTTTGTTTGTGCATGGGAATGACTATAAATAGCATTCGGATGGAGAGCAAAATATAAGCTCACAATAAGTGAGAGCAAATCATAAAGTAAGTGGTGTGAATAGTGTAAGAGAGCAACTATAAGTGTGTGAGTAATGAGTGTGTGACATGAGTGGTGCAAGAAAAAGTGAGATGGGTAGTAGTGATAAAATAATTTTTTTGTTGTAATAGTGAATTTATTTTTTAGTGAAAATCTTTTCTTATTCATTATTTGTTGTCCCATTTTTTAAGTACTATTTTATTATTTTATGCACTTCAATTCAACAGACTTGTCATGTATTTTATTTTTTGGGAGAGAGAGGTGAGAACTGTGGAGCTCTAGTTCTTCTTATTGTGGATATTTCATTGCCCAACGCACATTTTCTTTAGATGTCTTGTGATGCGTCTGCTGTGGTTTGTGTCTGTCTGTACCACACGACCCTTTTGCTATGTTCCTGAAAGAATGCTGTTGACATATATATATATATATATATGCCCTTTTGCTTAGTTCTTGAAAGAATGTGTATATATGCGTGCGTGTGTGTGTTAATGTTAGATTCACTTTATCTTCCGTTTTAACTTCCAAAGCAGGATGTCGCCGAAGCACGGTTTCGACCAGGAGAGAAGCTGATTGAGAAGCGGAAATATTTCCAGAGCATCCAGAAGCACAATATTTGAAAGGACCTTATGATAAGATCACCTCTGTTGCCATTCCTTTAGCTTTGGCGGGCACTTCATTATACCTTACTGCGAGTCTATTGCTACTTGTTTGTCAGTTCTGCACATAAAATAAGCACCATATCATATTAAAATATTAATAATGTATCTTTCAATTATGTTTCTAGGGACGTGGGATCTATAATATGTCTCATGGAATTGGGAAGAAAGAATGACGAAGCCTCCTATTCAACGACGGACATCGTTATGTTTTCTGCACGTATTTTAAAGCATCATTTGATCTTGCACATGAACTAGTGATTTTGAATGTTTTTTGTTTAGTGCCTCCAATAAATGCATAGTTGCGGAGCGCAGTATTCTAGTACCAGTGGAATTTAACATTTCACTTTTGACGGCTTTATTTTCCATGTTTTAATATTGCATCACTGAATCTCAAGGTCAACAAATTTGCTTAGACATTGTCCTTTTGTTAAACTATTTTGGCATTCTATCGTGGGATATATGATCGTACAGTCTTACTGCGCTAGTCGGATGCACATAAACTTCTACTAGGTGCGACATTGGGGAGGGTGCTTATTCAGGGTTTCTGGGTCTTAAATCTTTGATGCATTAACTAGCCATGTGAGCTTCAGCTAGTGAGATGAGAGGCTAGGCAAGCCATTCTCATGTGCAATATATTCATTTGGGTTAAGTACTCATTAAACAACATTGGTGGTTTATGTGCATTGTATTTTTTCAGCTTACTGTCAAGACCTTGCGCATTTGCATCTACAGCCTATATAATGGCTGCTAACAAATTAGCAATAAGTACATGAATTAATGGTGATGAGCATATTGCATTAACAGAGAACATAAAAATCTTACACTTATGTTGATTTTCTTTTGTCATATAAGCGCAACCATACAAAAAGGAATTAAAGCAGCAATGTTGTACATATTTTTGCCTACTTTTACATACATGTTCTTATTTTGTCCCGAAGAACAGAACGACCAACAATAGAAACAAAGTGCGGAAACATTTTGCCTAACTGTGCATCCCTGCAAGAACCTCATTCTCCTGAATTCAATTAAAAAAGTAATCAGCACAGTTAGGCAGATTTATGTCACCATCTTAAAAAGAGAAAAAAAAAAAAAAAAGAAAATGAACACTTGCCTGTCGTCCATTGGTTTGAGGCATTCATGCTCTTCGTCCGTAGATCCGAACTCTAAGAAGAGCACTTTTGATCAAATGCAGTTCTTTGGCAACATCTCCCATATTCATTCTATCTGTTGGCGGTTCTTTTTAGTACGCTATTCCAAATCTAAACACAGCAATCAGGCATTCTTTCTCCTTTTCGCACAGTTGGCTTAACCGCCTCTGGTTATTTGTTTCTTTAGAAGTTGCAAGAGTTAGATCCATAATCTGCGTAAGTCTTTCTCGCAATGCATTCTTTACAAAGATATGGAGATTTAAACCATTATCAAGCATTTCATCTTTTGGTCTTCTTCCTGAGAACAACTCTAACATGAGGATCCCAAAAATATACACATCCCCCTGTTTTGACGTCACTCCTCCCATTCCATACTCTGCATTAAACATAATTTGGCATTTTAAAGCGTAAAAACCTTAAAAGCGCACCCCCCACATCGGACTGATGCATTCATTTTTTATTTTTTTTTCGGTCAATTCAGATCATTGAGAAGAGTTTAGAGCAGTTGTTACCTGGTGGAGCGTAGCCGAAAGTCCCTTTCATTCCAGTTGAGCTTATTTGACTCTGAGATGCATCATTGGCGATAACAAAGGGTATAGACAAACCAAAATCACTTACATGAGCAACCATGTTGTCATCAAGGAGAATATTGCTTGGCTTCAAGTCACAATGATATATTGGACTTTCGAAAAGGTCATGAAGATAATTGATGCAGAGCAACAAGTCTTGAAAAGAGTTTGTAGAATAATGGATAGCAGATATAATTTTTATCATTATTATTATTGTTATTAGGATTTGATTTTATTTTAATTTAGTATTGATTAGAAACTGACTTTCCTATATTATTAGGAATTTGATTTTCTATCCTAGCTAGAATTGTCTTTATTTTTATTTCTTAAATAAAAATTAGGGTTGGTAGATTTGTACCACTTTATAAATATATAAGTCTTAAGGCTATATGAGATAGTTTTTGTTGAATTGATAATCATATTTCTATTTTCCCAATTTTCGGTATTCCTTTGCGTGAATCAACGAATATTGATGCTTATATCCTGGTATTTGTGCACAAATCAACAGATTGTAGAAGATTGATTTTTAGCATTCGTGCGCGAATCAACAGACTTCAATATTTATCCCTTTGTTCTTTTCTTTTATTCTTATTTTTATTTCTTTAAAGCTTCCGCTACATCAATAATGCAATACAGATGCCACATTGATTGCAATATCCAACCTCTGAAGGAAATTCAAGCTTCTTGGTTCATTGTTGTTATCATCATTAGCTTGATGTAACCACTTTGCTAGGCTTCCATTCTCCCTGAACTCAAAAATTAGAGCTTTTCAATTTATTATTTTTGCTATCCATGCTAGAGTGGTATGTTAAAAGCTTAACAAGATTTCGATGTCGGACATTCCTGAGCACTTTGCATTCTGCATTGTAAACTCTTCAAAGCATCCTTTTCTTCAAGTTTGAGAACCTTTATAGTTATAATTCTTCCTGCTTGATTAAGAAATCCTTTATAAACAGCACCAAAGCCGCCAGATTCGAGTAAACAGTTGGAAGATAATCCATTTGTTGCTTGATAAAGATCCCAAAATAATATATTTAAGCCAATTTTTTTTATTTTTATTTAGATTATTTATTAACATATTTAAATTGGTTACACCTATGTAGTGCAATGGCATCCTACATGGGCATATGAGATGGAGACCAGCATTGGATTCCTTTTCCCCCTCATATATACTAACTCTAATGTTGGCACATTAATTATTACAGGAATTAATAGTGATGATCATATTGCATTAACAGCCAATGTTATGAATCTGAACATTTATCTTTAATGTTCGATATCTTATAAGCATAATCATACAAAGAGGAATTAAAGCAGCAATTTTTTGTTCATTTTTCAGCAATTTTTTAATTCCCTAGGGCTGAAGCATTGGCTTCTTGCAACTGATGGAAATTGGCAATGATTGAGAAGAAAAGAATGAGCAGTTAAGTAGTGTTAAAAAGTGTTGAGTAATTTGACTCAATTTTGTTGGTAGGGGCACGTACCATTACTGGTGTTTGCTTTGTGGAGCAAAAATAATTGAAAAATGAATCGGAATCCATTGGTTCGATTCAGTTTGATTTAGTTAAATTTATAAATTAATTTATTTCAATTTTAGTTTTTAGAAAACCAAAATAAGTTACACTATGTTTAATTTGTACTGTAAAATTATAATTAACTCGAACTGAATTCTACAAATAATATTAATATATATAATATTTATGGTCACTTTGATTGATTAAACACTAATATTTCAAATTAGGGTTAAATGCAATGGTGGTCACCTAACTTTACACTTATTGCAGTTTGGGTACTTGTTGTTATCGACGCACACCTCAAATATACAATTTAACAACTAATAAGGTAGTAAGTAAAGTATCGTTCCCACAAGAATTGGGGACTAAGCACCTATTAGCTTTAGTTGAGTATGTTTAGAGTTTGCAAATAGGAAATGAATGAAATAATGAACAGATCGTAAGATTAACAATTGATCAAATGTAGATTAAGCTAACACTAATTAACTAATGGAGAGTGAATCAATAAAGGAACTATGTTGTTAGGGAATTGTACACCACATTCATCAAGCTAAATGATAAATCTAATCAAGTTAAAAGCATAACTCAAGTTTCCAACAATCATTTAACACTCTCTCTCAAGTAATGCTAAACTCTACAAACATATATCAATTAAATCTGAAAATTAAGGATTAACTCTCATCATCAACATAACATAAGACAACATCAAACATACAAGGTAGGGGTCTGCAAAATTGACCCAGCCTGATGAACTGACCCAAAATTGAACTAACTTAAGTCGGTTTGGTTTTGATTTTAGAGTTTTTGTAAATTTTGGTCAGAATCTGACCTAATTGAAAAACTAAATTTTATTATATTATATATATTTTTTACCCTAAAATGGAGCAATATAATTGGTGTAGCAAAGTGGTGAAGGTAATAAACCTATATCTATAGGTCAACGATTTAAATTCCAGCAATGTAAACTTTATTTTTTTGCTTTTCATTTCACAAAAAGTGATAAAAACCTCATG
Organism: Mallotus nudiflorus; assembly: GCA_947683625.1. Lineage (NCBI taxonomy): Eukaryota > Viridiplantae > Streptophyta > Magnoliopsida > Malpighiales > Euphorbiaceae > Mallotus > Mallotus nudiflorus. The sequence goes on along the minus strand of CANTUR010000589.1, from coordinate 610,656 downwards.
AAATGCATTCCTAGGGTTGAACATGGGTCTTTCAAGTAGGTGCACTTTAGCAATTTGGGTACTGCAATTCATTCATTTTTCCATTTTATTTATTTTTATTTACTACTTATTCGGATACCCAAAAACCGACCCCCCCCCCACCTGAATAAAAAAACTTCAATTTCGTTCAGTTTTAGTTTTTAGAAAAATCTGACCTAAACTCATTTGATGTACACCCTTAATGCAAGGCATGAAGTAAACTTATAAAGTATTGAAATGAATCAAGTTTTATCAAGTCATTTGATGAGTTCAACATGCTTTTATGGATCTACTAGATTTACCATTTCTCAATGTGTAGATCTAAACTAAGGTTGCATTTGTCTATAACACAATACTCAACAAGCTCAACAAATACAATAAGCAATTTAAACAAGAATATGATCTATTAAATAATCTTAAATCAAATGGGTTTCCAAAATCCCAACAATATAAGAAAACTAGCCAAATATGACTTCCATATCCAACATTCAATATTCAATATTCAATAACAACCTAAAAGATTAATAAAATAAGTAGTAAATAAACAAAGGAGATAGATATTTTATCAAGAAGCTTATGGATCTTCAATGGAGGCTTCTTCTTAGCTTCTTTTTCTCCTCTTCCCTCTTTTCTCTCTATTGGTTGTTATGGGTGTTGTTCTCCAAAAAGATGCCCCTCTAAATCGTAGTCCTTGTCCTTTTATAGACTCCTTCTAGAACATCCCTTCTACTTCCCTAGATTTGTTCTTCAAGAAATGTCTACCTCAACATGTTCTATGCTGGAAACTTGAAGGCCACGAATGCGCATGAAGCCATGATTAGGATAGAAGGGCCTCTTGCGAAAGGGTGGTGATCGCATATAGAGTTGTGGCTCTATGCACAATCGCCACAGAAGGATGGCTATTAATAACCCATGATCGTGCAGGTGCCGCAATTGCTATAGGACCTCAACTTGAGTTTCTTGGTTGAATCAAGGATCCTGCACTCGTGCTTCAACCCCTGACAATGGCTCATGCTCTACTTTTATGCTTTATTTCTTCTTTTTTTGCTCCAATCTCTCCACCAAACACCTCTATGACTTCTTTTCCCTAGAAAAATAAAGTAAAATATAAATGTATCTATTTCTATATGTTAAACTATGCTAAATGCTACCTAAAAAGAATGAATGAGTGCTAAAGTGAATCCTAAATCTATATGTAATTTGGCACCAACAATACTAAACTTCAATTTATTTCCTTTTAATCACCTAACTTTGATTTTATTTCAAAAAGAGTATTGTTAAAAAATTTTAGTTCTCTAAATTTCTTTTAAATCATTTTAATTCCTTAATCTCTTTATTTTTTTCAATTTAGTCTATGAATTATAAAAATTTTGAAAGTTTACTTCTCATAAACTCTGATATCACTTAGGATGAATATACTCTTACTAGGCGGAATCAAAATAATTTTAAAATTTTTCCTTATTTCCTATATATGTATGGACTTATTTGCAAAAAAAAAAAAAAAGAAAAGAAATCTTTAATTTAGGATTAAAATAGCAATTTTGAATTATTCAGGTACCAAAATTTTTTTTTAGTAACTAGTATAAAACTAAATAAAAGCTTGGTACCTAAAAAAGATACAAATTAAAATTTGATAACTAAATTGAAATAAAGTTAAGTTTGATACCCTCCCGTGCGTTTGATCCTTTCAAATTATATCAATGATTTCAATTTTTAAATATTTAAAACTTTTAACCAAATTATTTAGAACTAAAAATATTCAAACTAAAGTTATTTAAATTTGACTTGGATAATCGATTTGATTGATTTTTTAAAAAACATAATAAATAAATTAAGACTCCATTTGTTTGCGGAAAATATTTTGTCTTTGGAAAATATTTTCTCTATTCCTATGTTTGGTTGCAACACTAAAAAAACAATACATATGGAAAGAATTTATTAAAAAAATAAAAGATAAGACAATAATGATGAGACAAGGTATTGAAAAATGTATTGGAAAATATTTTTCCTTCTTTTAAAGTAATTTTTCTTTAATTGGTACATTATTATTATTTTTTATTTATTTAGTCTAAATTATCCAAACACTGAAAAATAAAAGAAAATACTTTCTGTAAGAATATTTTTCACAAACAAACGAAGCCTAAATATAAAAATAACAATAATAAATTTCATAAATATTTTTAAAATAATACAAAATTACAAAAAGTTCAAAAAAGCCCAAACCAAACTGAATAGAAAATATTCAGTTCGGTTAAATTTTCAACCTTATTCAGTTCGTTATGTTTTCCTAATATTTTCGATTTAGTTCTATTTTATATAATTTTTAATCACATTGAATTGAAGCAACCGATGCACACACTTAAAGGTCCCTAAAAATAATTGTTGAACTATCGTTGTAAAAGGGCCAAACAGGATCCACTAATACGGTGCCCCATATTCATAGATATTAGGTTATAATACCGGGTTAATTATTTGAATGGTTATTAAAATTTAGTTAGCTTTTCAAAGAGTTCACTTGATTTCAATTTATGACCTTTTGATCACTAAACTTTGATTTTTGTTTCAAAAATAGTTTCTTTTTAAGATTTTAAACTTTAAAGTCATATAATATTACCATTTTAATTCAAAAAATTATTTTCTTACAAATAATTCCATAAGTTCTAAAAATAATATATAAAATAAAAATATCTATTTATGTTTTTTTCATGTCTTCTATTGTAGAAAGTCTTGTCCATTATTTGTATTTATTTGACTAATCTAATACTAATAGTTTGAGAGTTTTAAGACAAAAATTATTTGATGTAGGACAAAAAAAATTAGTATTCACCAATAATATCATAATCAATATTGTGATTATGTTGAATACAATAGAAAGTTGTGTGAAAGTGCCTTAGAGGGGGGGTGAATAAGGCTAATGAAGGATTTTTTTTTTTTTTTGAAAAAAATACACTAATTTAAGGAATGAACAATAATTGAAAGAGAATAGAGTAGCAAGAACAATAAATATAGAAATTTAAGGAATTCAAATTCTCAATAATCCTACATTTCTACCTAATTTATCTCCAAGTTAGGATTTTCAATCCCTATAATCTTATTCAAAAAATTGAGATTACATAAGAATTTTATTGTTCACCCTTACAACCTTATAACTTGAATTTTCAAGATTTACTCAAAAAATCAAATACCAAGTGTTTTAATGGTTAAACATTTAAATCAATTCCTTTATAAATAAATCAAGTAAATTATTCGAATGGTCACTAAACTTTATTTTTTGTTTCAAACGTAGTCTTTGTCTAAGATTCTAAGCCTTAAATTTATATAATATTACCATTTTAGTCCAAAAGATTATTTCTTTGCAAATAAATCCATAGATTCTAAAGATAATAAATAAAATAAAAATATATATTTTTGTTTTCTCCATGCCTTCCATTGTAAAGAGTTTTGTTCATTATTTGTGTTTATTTGACTGGTCTAATAATAGTTTGAGAGTTTTAAGTTAATAATTATTTGACACAGGATAAGAAGAGATTAGTATTCATCAAGCTATATCATAATCAATACTGTGATTGTGTTGAATACAATATAAAGTTGTGTATTATTAATATTATTATTATATTTTTTAGATCATTTGTTTGGTTTAGATTAAAATAATTCCTAGATAAATGGAAAATCAAAGAGAGAGTTCAAATTTCAATAATCTATCAGGATTACAACAATTAAACTTTTTTTTAAAATATAATACGAATTATATAATAATTTTTTTTATTAATAAACAGCCATTTAAATTTCAAATTACAAACTAAACTTATAACAAATTATAAATATTTATTTTTTTATAAAATACAGTGATAAATGTTAAATATTCTAATTATAATAGTCCATTTAATTCTTACCTTCTTTTTTCGTATTCAAAAATTCTTTTAAAAATACTATAGTTTGCACAAAAAAAAACTTATTAAATTTTAATTTATTGTATAGTTTATATCAAATAATTTAATTTATTGTATTCAACAAAGTTATAATATATTAATTATGATATTCTTGGTAAATATTAACCTCTTCTTGTCACGACCCAAAACAGGGGCCATGATCGGCGCTATGGAACGGGAATTCTTTCGAATCCGGAACCTGTAGTAAGCCTTAAAATAAAATAAAACATGCAATAATAATAATAACATAAATAAAATATTTTGCAGTGGAAATAAAATTATAAATAAAAATAAAATAATAATCCGCCAATGGAATTAGATGAACATCCTCATCTCATATATAAATAATCCTTTAATATAAAACTCAGTTCAAATCTTTAAAATACATATTTCTTATAAATATAATGTAATACATAAGTCTCACAACTGTCTACAACTACTGCAGTGTCTAGATTATAAAATAAATCTTAGGCAAGCAGTTTACGTAGTGAAGTTGGGGCGGAAGAAATCCGATGTATGGGTATGCTACTGAGGTCTAAAGACGATGACTCTCCTGAAAAATAGTCAACGGAGGGGAGTTAGACCTCACTGAGTGAATCGTTATAATATATATACATGCATAACTAAATGACAATGCACACAGTCAATAGTATATATAATAAATATATATACAAGCAAATACACAGATGGAACAAAATCATTTTATATATTTATTGAAATTCATTATTTATGAAGGATCAAATAGAACCCTAGAAAATCGCAACCTCGAACAGTATTAGACAACACTCTAGCCATACAAGCTCACTTATTCCAAATATATTCACTTGTTCCGTTTGGACAGTAGACTGGCCCCGAGACACTTGGTCAACCGAGCTCCAGCAATCACACTCCCAAATCACATCTCACATCAAATAAATCAATCCAATCGATATCCACAAATAGGTTAGTAATTTAACTTAAATTTTATCGTCGTACTGGTACGTACTTGGTCCTAGTGCTGCCCACTAGGTAGTACATTCTATTGATATCCTTCATTTATATATAAAACATACATTCATAAAATAATGATGCATGACATAAATTAAAATAACAATATAATTCATATATATACTAGAAATATACCAAAAATAAACCAAGTATATTTCGAGTATATATACATCGAATAAATTCAATTTAATTATAAAATAAACTAGAAATATATTATAAATTTACTTAAAAACATTTTAAGTATAATTCAATAATAAAACATGCATTTAATTTAAAATATACCAAAAATAGACCAAAATATACCTAAGCAATTATTAAACCATTTATGCATATTTCATAAAATTTAAACATACATTTCTAAAACATGCAATCCTAATACAAGTATATATAGAATAACAACTCAATGTTATTGCGCTTCTCGAGACGGATCTGACAGACCTGGTCCATTAAGGCTCGATCTCGGCACAACTAAACAAATAAACGACAACACGACATTAGAATAAATCTATCGAAATTCCTAGAAACTTGATCTAGAATACTAGACACAGAATTAGAAAAAGAATTTGACCGGATATCACGTTTTATGAGAATTCTACCGAAAATCCAATAGAACCTCCCCTATAAAACAAACATCTCTCTACTCAAAGAGTAGAGCCGGTCCTGAAACACACTTCAAAAATAAACACAATTCACAACCACACAATCCCTTGGTCGGACTCCAATCTACAATTTCACCGATCGAGGTTCACAATTCACGGAATAATTACATAAATACCGAAAATTCCCTTTAATACTAAAAATACATTTTATAAATCCAAATTACGTAATTAACCCTAAAACATATTAAAAATCGATAAAAAAAACTCATTTATTTAGAAAAATCGTATATTATATATAATTTAAAAATAATTTACGAAAAATAGTTTTAATTAGTTAAAAATACTAAATAATTCGTAGAAATCATTTATATACCTTAAATAACTAGTAAAACCAATTTAATTATATTTTTAGCCAATTTAGTGTCAAATTATCAAAATACCCCTAATATATATAAATTCACTATAAATGTTCAAAAATTCACCAAAAATAGTATAATCACTCAAAATTAAATTTCTCAACATATAACTCAATAATATCAATAAATATACTCAATTAACCAATTAATTTCAATAAAACACATAATTAACCTAATTTTCCCAAAATTACATAAACTAAACAAATTCAAAATAATTATATAAAATTCAAAAAAATTAAAAATAAAATTCTAAAATGCATTTCAACACCTATAAACACCATAAAACACAATTTCATAATTTAATTAATTAATTTTTGAAAATTAGAAAATATTAATAAAATAATCAAAAATTCACAAAAATCAAAATAATTCCCAAAAATTCTACAAAAATTCACAGAGCTAGATTAAGCTACTAGGATCAATTTTTGTGAAGGAATATTGCATGAATCATTCAAATCGAAGCTCAAAAAAATAAAAAACCCTAGTAGGCCGAAAATGAAAACTATCTAAAAACCTTACCAAATCGAGTTTTAAGCTAAAAGGAAGCTTGGAATCGTCTTCTATGGAGTCTAGGGAGTTCAACGGCACCGGAATCACAGGATTTGGTGGCTGGAAACGTGAGGGAGGAAGAAGAGGCCAACTTTCGGCCAAAACACCAAATTTCACTTCACCGGCACCGGAGGGGGACGTCTGCAGGTGGCGGAGCTGCTGGAGGAAGGAGGTGGCATGCCGACAGGCACACCAACGGTAGTCGATCGGAGTTGTAGTGGGATGGTGAGGAGAGGAGGTGTCGAGAGCTTGAAGGGAAGTGGATGACATTGATTGTAAATTTGACAAACTATATATATATAAAATAACTTTAATATCTAATTTTTAAAGTACTCTAGTATTATATTTAGAAAAATTACACACCACAAATCAATAATAATAATAATAATAATAATAATAATAATAATAATAATAATAATAACTATATAGTATGTACATAATTAAATAATAATAATAATAAACCCTAAAAAATGTAATATATATATATATATATATATATATATATATATATATATATATATATATATATATATATATATATATATATATATATATATATATATATATATATTAACATGCAAAAAATAATCATGCATGACGACATGCAATTTAATAAAACGAGCTAGCATAATTAAATAAATAATTATTTAAATTTTATTTTTCCAAAAATGTAAATCTCGGAAAAATTTTACATAAATCTCTTAAAATAATATAAAATAATTAAAAATGACTTTAATAAATAGCACACTCATTAAATAATCATAAATATTTATAAAAATTATTAACACTGCATATCCCGATGCAGTTTAAAATTATTTAAAAACTCGGGATATTACACTTCTTGTCTTATATCGAATAATTTTTGTCTTAAAACTCTCAAACTGCTAGTATTAGACTAGTCAAATAAACACAAATAATAGAAAAAACTTTCTACAATTGAAGACGTGAAGAAAATAAAAATATGTATTTTTATTTTAGTTATTATTTTTAGAACTTATGGACATATTTGTAAGGAAATAATCTTTTGGACTAAAATAGTAATATTATATAACTTTAAGGCTTAAAATCTTAGACAGAGACTACGTTTGAAACAAAAATAAAAATTCGGTGACCAAAAAGTTACAAATTAAAGTTTATAACCAAATTGAAATTGCGAATAAAGTTTAGTGACCATCTGTTCAAATTATCTTAAATAAATCTCACTTCCCTTCTAATATGTCCTAAGATTTAAGATGAAGAGAAATTCTATTTCTAACATACAACCAACTCTTACAAGAGTTACACAAACAAAGAATGAATATTTTGAGAGTTTGAGAGTTTTGATGAATATTAAGATAAAAAAAAAAGTAATAATCAAGTGTCTTAACTTTAATTGAGCTCAAGTAGATATTTGTATAGATGAACATTGAAAATATGATTGTTAGAGATGTCAAATATGTCTCAAACGTCTCTTTTTAAAAAAAAAAATTAAAATATGACCGTTGGGATGTCACCATAGTAGCAGAGCTTCAGTCACAGTCTACTGTTCACTTTGGCTTGCTATCACTATAGCAGCTATTGCTTCAGTCACAGCTTACTGTTCATCTTAATTTGACTTGGCTTTCTGTCATCATAGAAGTTTTGTTTCAGTCGCAGCTTACTATTTATTTAGCTTTATGCCACCATAAAAGTTTTATTTCAGTCGTAGCTTATTATTCATTTGAATTTTGACTTGGCTTTCATTTAAGTCTTAATTTATACACACTTAAAATAAAACATATTAAATGCTTAAAATTAAGTTTGTTAAGATCAAAATTAAGATTGATTATTGCTAAGATTAACATTGTGTATTATTAATATTATTATTATATTTTTAGATCATTTGCTTGGTTTAGATTAAAATAATTTTTAGATAAATAGGAAATCGAACAAAGAGTTCTAATTTCAATAAATCCATAAGGATTGACTTCATTCAACAACGTACATAATGAAGTGAACAAACTCCTTGAGCAATTTCATGCTAAGGAAATATTTGGTGATTCACCAAAAAAAAAAAAAAAACAAGCCTTAGCCAATGAAGTAGGAGGACTAGTGAATAAAATGCTAAATGCTATAGAAAGGGAAAAAACTTTAAAAGCTCCAATAATAGAAAAAAAAAAAAACAAAAATTAAGAAAGAAGAAAATGGTCCCTTATATAGTTAACATGCTATTAAGATAGTCAATATAAATAATAGTAATCTAGCTCAATACCTTAGAAAATCTAAGAATAAAGTGACTCTACCACAGAGTCAATTGGATCATATTAATAGCTTTCAATACTTTAACAAGTTTAAAAAGTTGAAAGATTTTAAAAATTTTAGATTGCATTCTTCTTAATATATGAGAAGTTTTTTAATTCCTTGTGAATGATATCAAAATTGAAAATTTCTAAAATTATAAATAACTAACAGCATGTGATCGTACGAAAAAGTTTTATAATACAACTATAAAATATTATATTTTTAACTAACGAAAGTAAAACATATTCCTTTATATTATAAACTAATTGTCGGTAAGGGAATAATATAATACAATCAAGGTCGTCAATTAAAATAAAAAAAAAAAGGTAATGATTCTTGTTGCTACCCATGATTAGAGCATTACCGTTATGGAGGATTAAAATTTCTTGATTGCCCCTCACTCTATTTCAAATGCCCATGTCAATGGGGTCAAAACAATAGTTTCAAAAACAAAATTTTTATCTTCATTAAGTATGGCATGTCTCATGGCGCAACGTCTATTACTACCTATAAAAAAAAAAGTAGTACAGCTGCCATTTGTTCTCAAAGATATCATAAAATATTAATATAAATTAATTTTTATATATTTCAAAAAAGAAACTCTATTGTATTAAGTAAGTTAAAAATATTTAGCGTAAGTCGCACCATAAAATTTAACAAATTTTCATTCACAAGAACTTCTACTTACAATTATTATTTCTTTCCCCAATTAATGAAAAAGAAAAATGTTCCACCAAAAAAAAAAAAAGAAAAATGAGAGTTCGCCAATAACTTATTGGTTTAATTGGATGATTTTAAAGAAAAAAATTATAAATTAAAATGACAATTCAGTCTAGAATTATATTTAAATTAAATTAAATTAATTATAGGTAAATTAAAAAAATTAACACCTTTAAAGTTTTTAGCAAATTTGATACATTTTTTAATTTTGACAATATTTTTAATTAGCTTTCTAATTTTTATAATTTAAATCACCGATAAACTTTGACATAATTTAATCGATGTAAAAATTTTTAATTCTTAAAATGGGATCCATATGCTATAAAATTTTAAAACAAACAATTCTAAAATGATTTTATATGTCTTTTAGTTTTGGAAATTGAGCCATTTTTTCAAATGTATTTTAACATTTTAGACTTTCATAAAATGCATTATTTTATACATCAAATCTTATATAGATAATTAAAAATAATTATGGTTCTTACGTCAATTTAATTTTATAATAATTTATTGATATTTCAAATTGTCATATTATCAATTTTTTTTAGAAGACATATTAAATTTGTCTAAAAACGCGACGAATATTTTTTATAATTTGCCCATTATTTATCAAAATCAGAATTAAAATTTATGGTTTACTTTAATTTAATTATATTCTACTTGAATTGTATAAAATAAAATATTTGAATAAAAATTAATTATTCTATTTGAATAATGATAATAATAATCTGCTACTTGAACTGTACAACAGTGTTCATCTACCAGGGTTTAGCAGAGCAAAAACCAGCAACTGCAATTTTTCATCAATGCCATAGGTGAAGACCAACCGCATCAAATATCCAGACCTTTATGAATTCGACTTGGAACAAGGCTATGCTGATCACAATTTGATTGCTAAATGGAAAAAGGTTAGTGCTTTTCAATTTTTTTTTTGGGTGATATTTGCTTGCAATTTTGAACTGGGTTGTGCTTTGAATAGCCTTTTGCAGGTTTTTTTTTTTTTTTTTTTTTTTTTTTTTTTTTTTTTTTTATGACTTGCTGTGGCATGCCTCTGTTGCTTAATTGCATTATATAGTAGTTTAGCATACTGATACGGCCTTGCTTTTGGATGAATTCGTTACTGTTGATGCCCTACTGAGCTTCATAGCTGAATCAGTGGTCTGTGATGATAATGTTTAG